>CALNHX010000841.1:0-164442 GCA_940337035.1 Agriotes lineatus
AGCCGCTTTGATTACAAGAAAATATGTAAAATTACGTTTGAAACTACAAGGAGGGACGTTAAGAGTATCATTAATTATGTTGCTTATAATGAAGGAACAAAATACGCTGTATTTTGTTATATTATTTTAAGTTTTTATAAATGCAGCGTGATTTTTGCGCCCTGATCGACGGTAGGGGCGATATTTTAGTTCTGGTGGTGCTCCTGACTTGCAGATACGGGACACCGTCATTCCCGTTCCGCAGTCCCGGATAAGATTTTAAGGGACAGGTTGCTTGGCAGCCCGCCCGACTCTTACCGTGTTCCCGACGAACATCTTCGAGAGTCTTTCGTGTCCCAGATTAGAATTTCCGTATTTCTGTTATCCTGACAAGGGTACCTAGTGCCCTAGGTCTGGAAGACAGGTGTGCTTCTGGAACTCCTTGAACTTCACTACTGCTGCAGGCTTGCTATGCCTTCAAGTCGGCATTGTTAACACCTTGAGACATATTTCCGGTTTTTCTCTTGAAAGCTTTTACAGGGTATATAGTTTCTGCATGTGTTTACCTTTCCTTGTAGTAGCTAGAGCAATTTTATAAACTTCAACGGCCCTCTTTGCCAAGATTGCTGAATTAGGGAACGTCAATTAAATCTGTTATGGAGAATCGAATCCAATGGCGCACATATAATAATAATTACTTTCGAAGTCCCTCCTGAATTGATTTAGATACGAACACTTACTCTTTGAAAATAGAACCGCGCTTGTGTCCATCTGTAGCTAGCTGAATTCACTTTTGGTTTGATTACTCGCAAATGTATTTTAGACTGTAACAAATATTCTTCTTATCGGATAGTTTCTGTACCTTTTTGGCAAGCTTTTATACTGATGCTTCCACTCCACACGCTACCTCCTTCCCTGATACCTGTTTTGGGGCTACGTTACAATGAAAACCTTTTTTACCAAAGATGTTGTCTGTTCATCCAACTGTATACTGCTGAGGTTTATAATTACTTTGGCCGCTCCCAATTGCTTTGATAACTGCTTTGATGCTAGTCTATCAGTTAGCTGCTTGTTTAGTCTGTTAGGACAGTGTTTTGTACGTGTTGTCATTGCGAAAAACCGGCGAGTTTCGCCATAATTACACAGCAGGATACGTTCCAAATCTATTCTCAGTGCGTATTTTGGCCTTAGCCAACCCTTGCTAACGTCATTTTTAGAGCCAAAAAATCGTTGAGGCCGCTTGGCTAGTAACAGCAAGCAACCACACGTTCCTGCAGCTGCGTCTTTGGCGCGAAAGCTTTTCTCTACCATGGCGTGGTTTCATGCGATAGAGATACCTTTTTGTTGAGTTGAACAGAGTACACGAGCGTCTCACTCGTGCGCCCCCCCCCCCCCGCCGTCGTATCAGCCTAGCGTGACTTGTTTCACTACTCGAGCAGATCGATGCTTAGCGTGAACGAGAAAACATCAAATGTGTGACGCTCCCGTTTAACCCTTCGAGGCTGTGATTGAGTGGCCGTCCAGGGCGACCTAAATCTGCACCACCCGGCTTTCCTTATCATCCCGATGCACGTGTGATGCATAATTGTTTTTTAGGGATCCTTCAGAAGAAGCTCAAGTGCGTTTCGTTTATTACATATTGATACGAGGTTGAAGGTCGTTTTATGGTACCCTGTCTACCCTGCTTTCAGCTACCACCCGTTGTCGACGCTGTCGAGCGTTGCGGACGCACTCACCAGGTACTGTAAAGTTTGTGAAGCGATACCGTATTCAGTGCTACACGTTTTAACTCAGTGCGGGTGGCGTGTTTACCTCAAGAGGTTTAGCTAGTCAAGGCCCGTAATTGCGATACTGCATTTATAAGTTTGACCGGTATGACGCCTTTCAACTCCCACACCGCCCCTCCGTCGTGTTCCCATTTCTACCCTATTCATCAAAGCCCGTGGGGCCCTTATATTACCTTTATATTTCACTGATGATCACAAGCGATCTAAGGACCCCTCGCCCTAATTAACGATGTACGAATCCGAACCCACCCATCTCCGCGAGTACTAGCCGGACCGCTATCAGTTGCAGAATCGTTTTGGCGTAATTAGGATTCGCTCGGTCGTAGTAACAATTAACATGTCTTAACGAGCGTTTTGTCCTGTAACAAGCCGTTGCTTTTACTGATAGCACCTACAACGTTAGCTTAAGCGTGTTCGCCAATTTTATGTGTCTATGGAATCTAATTCTTGTCGAATTTTAGGCAAGACCTTGTTGTCCCGGCAAAGTTTAAGAAAGGCTAGGTTCATTAATAGTTTCACTTTCTTCTGCCTTAGTAGATCTAATGTTCCAGTTTAATGGATGTTTATCTAGAAAGACAACGTGGTCTGAACCGAAATTTTATTTTAACAAATCGACTATCCACAAAAGCTAAAAAATATGTATTCCGTAATTTATCTTTGTAATTTTAGCGATCTATCAATTTGAATTGCAAATTATGATGGTTTTTTAAATTTAAATATCTAAAACTAATCTCAACAGTCTTATTAGTAGCTAGACTTTCTTATGAAGCCAATTTAATGTTCTGACTTTTCTTTGATTCTATTATCTCAGCTCGAAATATAGGGTTAAGATCGAAGTGCCATTGCGACTATATTGCTGTTTTGAGCTAAAGCAAAGAATTTGAGGCATTATTAAACTTAAACCCTAATGGGGCAGACCGCGGTTTACAATTTGCAGTTGCTGTTGCTAGATGTTCTAGAAGTGCTGCAATGGATGTTAGCTAAGTTGAGGGCTGCTTCAAAAACAGAACAAATTTACGAATAATACGTAGCCGTCCGTATAAGATTTTTAATATTTCAACGAAGTTTAATGTGGTATTATTTCAACAGACATACGCGCTAAAATGTTGATTCATATATTTGAATAGGTTATTTGTATCTAGTGAAAAATTGTAGTTGTGTTCCATGTACTTAATAGTTTTAAAACAATCACAAAAAATATAAGAAGCTGAGTAGCGCAGATAAGTCAGCGCTTGCCTTGCATTAAGCAAGTCTTTGGTTTGAATCCCGCGAGACCCGGAATTTTCCGCAGCCTTGCGATTTGAACCGGGCTCGGTGAGACCATTCACAGTTGGGCATCAAATTAACTGTGCTCTACTCAGAACCACAGACCTAAGAGATAGAGTAACAAGGTCAACATAACACACACACACACGCACCTCACACAATGGTTGCTGTGCAAGCATAAAAGGCGCGCTCCAACTTTGTATCCCGAATCCGGGTCAAGTTGAGCATTGTACCGCCAGATGCAAGCACATAAAGCACCAGCTTCTACACCGCAAGGTAAAACAAGGTTATCGATTATAAATATTATACATACACAAAAATATGGCATAAAAGTAATTTATTGTAGATAGCAGCTTGATTGATATGTTAAGCTTATTTCAGGTAATAAAAAATTCCTTCCTTCAGTAAATTATAATGTACGTAATTGAAGTTTTTTTAACGTGAACAGAAAGGAAACCAAGTGAAACGGTCGTAACTGAAGTGGCAGGTGCTCATTTAATTTGTTAACATGCAAATCGCTACCACAAAAAACATAATGCAATTATAAATTATAGCAGAGTTGGGAGCAAGCAAAAAAAGGAAAAAATGGAAACGTGTGCCTTATGACTGTTTAGTGAAAACATCTGTCTTAATTTGGACAACAGAATTTTTTGCTAAATCAAAATCCAAGAAACAAATTAAATAAATAGAAGCAAAGTCAAAGTCACTGTTGATTTGCTAAGGGTCCTTTAGATGTCAGGCTATTACCATCCGCTAATCAGCATTCAACCCCACATTTTCACCTTTGGTAGAAGCTGGCCATGACCTTCCGAGCGAGCAACAAATAATGGACGTCTGCTTAGCACAAGACCTGGACGTTGATAATTAATGATGCTGCCATTTAGGTCAATAGCCCAAATTCGGACACCCCGCGCAGCCCGCTTTATGTCCATTCATACGCGGCAAAAAATCGCTGCGGATGGTCGCGAACATAAATTCCTGAAATTCACGTGATAAACTTCGATTGAACAGACGTAAACCGGGCAGGTGATGTATCTGATAATATAAAAACTGGAAATCCAGATGTTCCGCGATCGGATAGGTCCTAATGTAAGTTAAGACAGACATAAAATTAAGTTATTTTTGGTTTAGCACGGTAAAATATGTGACAGTTGTGAATAATTTAAAGGTGAAGCCGGCCAGGCAACTGCCTAATTTTTTGGCTTTAACGTAGGTCATTTATTATACCAATGTTTGAGGTCATTATGATTGTCTAACAATTAATTGTGGCATAATAGAGCGGTCTAAGCACTTACCTCTCGGTCGAGGTTCTATATTTGCTGAAATACATAGTTGATAAAAATTCGAATACTGCATACCTATTACTTCTTAAAGAACTTTCAAAAATAATAAATTTTAGGAAATTAGTTACCTAGGTTATTATTATTCATAATATTCTAATGCTTTTGATATTTATGGTTTTTAAAAATTTTCTAAATCACAATATACGGAATGTTACGTAACAACTAGCTTGGCGAGTTCGCGAAATTCAGCAATAGGACTTTGTAACGTTACCTTTAACATTGCACCTTCGATAAAAATGATATCTACCAACATCTAGTGATTGACCTTTTTGATATGTCATATTATCGTTCACGAAACTGAAAAGTTTCAAATCTTAATAAAATAAACCCAAACGGTACATGGAGGAAAAAAAAGCTCGCCATTTATGGATATTGAAATTATGATTCTTAACGTATGTTATCTCGCTGAACATTTTTTCCTCCTAACATTAGAGCGAAGAAAATTATTAGCGATCTCTAATCTAACTATGTCCAGCTACCTAGCACATCATCATTGCATATTTCGTATCAGCTGTTTCTAACTTTTTATGGAATTGCATTCTATTAGCTAAAACAATCGAATCTGTTTGGATACCCACTCATTCAAGAGGAATACTCCTTTCAACTGTTACCATGATTCATCCACTCCGTTAAGAAGCACCCTCCCACCCTTTCAACTGCAGTGAGCGATTGTCCACCCATTCAAAATGGACACCCAACAAATAGAACATGGCTTCTACAATTTCATTAAATTGGATTATGGAGTTCCTCAGGAGGAACTCTTTCGTAATTTTAGTAAAAGTAATAATTCTATTGTAAAGATTTGGAAATTTTAATTAAATTGTAACTGATGGAGCCATCAAGAATAGCGAAACGTCGTAAATAATTTATTAAAATTTGTTACGACCAAAACGAGTTTTATTTAATTTATTTAAATAAAAGTCATGCTTTAATTAAAATTTTAATATATTCATTTTGGCTAAAATCTACCAAAAAACTTTATTATGTTTAAGGAATCTAAGGTCTTTACAGAGCGCCTTCCGTTCCCATAAACTCTATCATGACCAGTTTGCAAGTTGCGAAGAAAGATAGTTTATCCTTAAGTTACAAAGCATTTCTACTTAACTCCGCTATCCTAAGAATCTTAAATATCGTGAAGCGGTATTTAAGTTACATTTTGACATTAAAGTAAAGAATTTTTAGTGTCGTTTAAAACGATAGCTTCATTCTGCTGTTTTTGCAATAGTTTTATTAATTTTAATTTGAAAGAGCCATTTTTACAATACAAATATAATACAATAGTTATGAACATGGTGATTAATAACATAATTATAATAAAGGGAGTTAAAGTTAGTCTATTTAAATTTAAAAGGTGGATATCGTTTTTATCAACGTATCCTTATGATGTGTAGTTTTTATTTGATTATTGACTAATTCTTGTGTATTGATGAGGGAGAGATCAATTTCTAAAATGTTAATCAATTTAGATTCATTTATTTGTAATTTGCCTAGACTGTGCAATTGTAAAATAATCATTTGTTTTCTAGAGGTAGATTTCATGGTGAACAGTAGTTTGACGGAAGTTAATAAAACTGAACAGTTAGTAGTTAAATGTATTAAATTTGACCTTACATTGAATATCTAAAATAGTCTTAATGATTGAACTAATAAAAGGCATGTAGCTGAGTTTACAGTGGCACCAAGCACACAAAGAAATACAAAAATATGTGAACCAAATCTAAAATTCCAGTAAGGGGAATTAACCTATAAAATCAAGCATGGCGTCGAGGTACATTCACACTAAAAACACAAACGTCAGTTCGCTATTGCTGCTATCGCGTCAGGTGTAAGTGTCTAATTTCCAGGATTTCGAGTGCTATTGTTAATTACTTCTGCTGTTCATTGCTAATTATTGCTGTTATATTAGCATTGCTTCTGTTCGTTAGTTATTATTGTTATTATTTATCTATTCGTCGTTTAACTCCAGGCGACTTAGTTTTATAACCTCAAATCGTATTAAATTTTTTCTCTAAAAATGTTTCTGAAGTTGCAATTATTAGCAAACGTTAATAACATTGTGTGAGCATATATTTATGTAATACTAAATTATTTTTTACGTAATATTACAATCAGCTGTAAAGGAAAAAAACTTGTGCATTCAGAAACCAGAAGTATAATTGCAAATATAAAGTGTTTTGATGAACAGAAGGCTCCTGAAACGTGGATATTTCCGGTAGAGAAAACTACAGAACTAACAGCCGCAGAAACTGGGAAATAAACTTCTGTGATAAAGAGAGTTTATAAGGAGTTTGTTACAACATGTAGTACTTAAAAAATAATATTATTTCTCAGAACTGTCATTACAAATCATAATGCAGGTAATACTTTCGTCTTTACTTTTTCCAGATACTCCTTAAACATCTCCTAAGCAAAATAAACTGAAGGGATGCTTTTGAAAATCGTTATCGATTATTTTGATTTGGGTTTGCGAAGAACGGTTCGCGAAATGTACACTGTGGCAAATATGTCTAACCAAAAGTTCGACCATATTTTACACATAGGTGAAAAAACGTGCAGAAAATATGGCTTAATGGATGAAATAACTTATGAAAATTTCATTTTCACTTGAGTAGGTACGGGAAGGTCGACTGGCAGTGCAAGTACCAGTTCTGCTTTTCTTTGCAGTAGTGACCTTACTTTGTAGTATTTTGCGTTAACCTTTAGGATAAATGATAATTAGATAATCTAATACCATATTTATTTTAGCACTTCTATAATATTTATTACTATAAAAATATCTATTGCATTATCGGTTATTTTATGTACTATTCTTTCCGTAACAATGAATTTATTTGATAAGTAGTGGTTTAGTAACTTAAACATTGTTACGTGTAAAAGAATTTCGAAGACTTTTAATATAAAAGTTTGATTTCCCGCGTTTACGAATATTTATAGTTTTTTTGCGGAGTGTACTTGTGAAACAGAGCTAGCGCCACTTTCCCCTACTCGAGGTTTTTGAGTGCTTGGTGGAACTGTATTTGAAAAATTTGTAGTTGAATTTAAAATATATGGTCTGCAAATTTGATTGTCGTGAAAGAATAATAAACGTGTTTCGCCAAATTTTAAGTTTGGGATATTGACATGATTATCTCGTGAACAGAAGTAGTTATTTACTGAAGTTTGTTGGTTAATTTCGAATATCAGAATTAAATAGTAAAATATTGTAGGAAGGGATTATCAGTAATAATACCACGAGACGGCTGTGAATTATCAAAAATACTTTTGCTTTCTCATGAAACGGGTTGCTTAGAAACATCACGAGCCGAAGGCGAGTGGTGTTTCTACAAAGCAACCCGTTGAGTTTGTAAGCAGAAGTATTTGATAATAAAGTCGTCGAGTGAGTATTCGATTCGATTATATCATGAATATCAATAAGGGAATTACACTAAAAATGTATTTAATGCGTATCCTAAAAAACTTATTGGAAATGACATGACATTGACAGCTGACAGTTCAAAATTGAAAACACCAAAACGATAATACCACGGTGTTTTCATTTATTAATACGTGGCCTGAATAGGGATTTTGTGCATTATGAATGGTTATTATTCGAAATTCGTTATTTGTACTATATGCAGGGAAAGAAATCAGTTTAATTAATTGGAATTCTGAAAATGTTTTAACTAGTGGGATTTCAAAAATGAACGGGAAGATTTTATTTTTCTGGTATATTTTTGTCTTTATAATTGACTCATATAAATGGAGACTGTTGTATTCTCCACGGTAAAGAAGAGCTAAGCGTTTATTATTATTATTTTGAAGTTTGTTTAAGAATTTAGTTATTTGATTAAGAGATTGGATTAGTTCATTATTACCAATGAGGAAAAGATAAAGTTTTTGCCTTTGTGCGAAAGTTAATGCATTTTCTAATTCAAGCCAAATATTAATAAATAATTGTAATGATTGAATTGATTGATTTATTACCGAATAAGCAGAAGTTGTGGATAGTATTTGTTCAGTTTTTACATTACCTAGTAATATTTTATTTACATTATGATTTAAT
Source organism: Agriotes lineatus (assembly GCA_940337035.1). Classification (NCBI taxonomy): domain Eukaryota; kingdom Metazoa; phylum Arthropoda; class Insecta; order Coleoptera; family Elateridae; genus Agriotes; species Agriotes lineatus. The sequence goes on from CALNHX010000841.1 coordinate 8,418, forward strand.
AGTTTTTGATTCTCGGAAAGATCGCGTACTGTAGATAAGGTGCTACTAAGGATCTGAGCTTGTTCTAACAAAACATTCGTTTGGATTTCGAAATCGTGAGTTAGTTTGGGAATCATATTTTCGTATCGTTTTCCGTCCTCTTGGTCTAAATTACCGGTGATAATAGCTACTTGTGCAACAAGTGCTAAAAGTGGATATTTATGCACGAGACATGAAAATTATGAAAGAAGCCGAAGACCGAGTTTCATTACATGCCTCGTGCATAAACACTATTAGCGCGTGTTTGAACACGATATATTTTCTACGGCCTTAAATTCACTGTTATTAATCCATAATTGTCAATTTAACAAAGATTTGCATTTATGACAGTTATAATTTATGTCATAGTAAAAAGATGGCCTTGACGGCACAAGTGACTGTTTCTACAGCCGGTAGCTGTCAAAGTTAATTATCAAAGGTAGTTAGAATAGTACATATTTTACTTTATTCATTACATAATGCTTTAATTATTTAAAAAACACTTGACCTCGAACAACAGAAGTAATTAGAATAACTTTATAACCTTACTTCCAGTTCAAAATTCTAAATTCAACATCAGCTGCTTACTTTTAGCCCGTGTGCTAAAAGTATACACCTGATTTCACTTTTAACACGCTGATTTATAAAACGTCATTTATAGCGAAACAAGCTAACGGTAAGGGGCTTACTTTTAGTAGTGGCCGTAGTAAAATTTGATTACTGTGCCAAGTCCGTCTGTTAATCCACGTTTTTGTCTAGTGTTTTGAATTTCGGGAAATATTTCAAATAGCAGATGATCTGCTTTATTAATATATTTTTTAAGAATTACAAACTGATTATTATGATGAATTAAAATATCTTTTAAATCTACTAAATGTCTACGGCACGTTGGAGATTTTATTTTCTAAAAGTGTCAGGACATTTTCAAATTGTACGAATGTACGAGTTAGTTGTCTATTTTTCTAAATTACGATCCTGTGTGTATATAGTTTTTTCATATTTTTCAGCTTAAATTGAAATGTATCGAGTTTTATGCAGGCATTATTGGCTTCAGGCCATGTACGTGTACTTGTTATCGCTCGTAGTTGTTGCGAACTTGGATACCATCGTCTTTTCTAGATTGAATTTAAAACGCGAGTCTATGAGTGCAAGAGAAAGAGTATGAATGGTTTTCGCTCGGTCAGTAATAATATTTTGTACGCTAACTAACGTCAGCAATCATACTTTGTGCACTAACCAATGCCGGCCATCATATTCTGCGTAATAATTAAAGCCAGTACTCATATTTCATGTACTAGTAAATGTTTATAACCGTATTTTGTGTGCTGTTGAGTGGCAGCAACCTTATCAGAGTTCTAATTAATGCCAGCAACCCTATTTTCTGTACTAATGACTGTCCAAAACTATATTTGTGTGTAAAAACAATAGACCTATTTGTTAAATGCTACCGTTGTATTTTATTTGTGTGTTGCATGCCGAGTTTCAGGTTAAGCAGTCTGTAGTGTAATATTGATGTAAAGCGGAGCCTGGGCGAAGTTGTGAGCGTCTACGGTAGGTCCGAGCGCTCCAGTTGCCGGTTCCGGAGAGTCACAAGGCTGCACGCATACCATACCCCGTTTAGCTTTTGTGTTTCTGTCAAGTGTAAAGTTGAAAGGTAGGTTTATTTGCTTTCCGGTTTCTCAGTGGGCTTACCTGTGCATTCTCGTTCATCTTGTTGGGATTGGATGACGCTCAATCTATTTGGATCCGTTCACCGTTCATTAGGCCGTTGTCCTGGTGTTATCTCGTGTTGGATTACCCCTCGCTTCACTGAGTCTAATCGGCACTTCTTGTTACGGGCTGGGCAGCGGTTCTATGTGAGTTACTTTACCGATTTTGAGAGATATCGTACGCGCTAGTCGTCTAGCTTTTTCGTGGGTTTTCGTATGAGTTGGCGCGGTATCTTTAAAGTCGTTTTCTTACCGTAATAAAAGTTAAATTGTTATTAAAAGGTTATTTTTAAGAGTTTGGTAGTCGGTTAATAACGGGGTGTAGTCGAGGATTTTCCATTCGGATTCTTTTAATAGGGCTTTACCTGTTTACTTGCCTCGTCTAAAAGACAAAGGAAGATTGTAATCGGAAAAAATCACCTTCCAAGATTTATTCAGATCTTCACTTTTCAGGGTTCCTAGATGACGAAAAACAGGTTTTCTCAATGATGATATTTTGCATACACATTATATATATATATATATATACCTGGCATGAAACCGATACAATTTCATACAAATATATACAGGGTGATCAGTTTAAAATAATAAAATTTTGTTAATTTTTGCTTGAACTGAGGAATACATAAAAGTACTCATTTGTACATAGTGCTGGCTTTATCCTTGCTAAAAATGGGAATCGACAAATACAGGATAACTGTTGTAGATGACAAAAACCAACATCGAATAAGTGCGGTACGTTAAATAGACCTGGATCGCTAGAATTGCCAGCGCGGGCGTGGAGCAGCCAGCGCAGCCGTAGTTCACCGGGGAACAAAGAAATCCAATGTTCGGGCTCGTTCGCTGGTACTAGTTCGAAGCTCATTAAGGATAATATATACTTTTAATTTAAAAATTCAAGTTAGTATTTTTAGAAACGTGAAGATATTTTTACCCACAGTTTCCTTCGATGTTTAAAATCATTTAGTGTCACAACGCCCACTTGTTGTCTTTATGAAAGTATCCTCATAAAACTATAAGCTAGCCCAGAACAATGCCGCCTTGGCAATTGCTTTTACTTGCAGAAAGCGGACTGCTGTTCCCGTGCCCATCTGGAAATTTCCTGGTTTCTCGGTTGTTCCATCCAACCCTAATTCTGAGCAACTCAAGATAGCATATTATGTCAACAATATTAAAACATTGCGCTTAACCGTCATTTTGCTAAAGGAATATATTTTTATCGAAAATACAGCTTTGCTCAATTTTGTGGCACAACGTCCACTGCGAGGGAAGTTTTAAGTAAAACCCTTTATAGATTTTTATAAAGGGATTAGTCCAAGGTTATTGTTTAGGTTTTCGATCGTTATTAGGTCATAATTGAGATACTGCCAGGTGCTGGCGAAGAGGCTGATCGACAACGTCCTGTAAAAGGCATTAGACCTTTGGTATGTATTTTTAATAGAGTATTTTTGTGTACGTATTTAACATCGTACGTGTCATGTTCATAAATTTTGTCGACTATATAGTGATCCATAAATTTAGGTTCTTTTTTATTTCGTAAATTTGTCTTCATGTAAACTTGGTCTCCAATTTTGAATGATTTACTGTTTAGAGATTTATTAATTTAAAAATGTGTCGTTTCCTGTTTCTTTTGTGAAACTTTGTTTATTCTGAAGACCGCCGTCGTTTCTCTATGATTTAACTCATATAATTTTTGAAAAATTATGTTTCCTAGTTTAAGTCGAAAGAGTTTTTGTTGTCGGTATGTCTCAATACTATTTCGAAAGAAGATAATTTTAAATTTGAATGAATAGTATGATTTTAAGCCATTCCACAATATTGTATTTTCGTGTGTTCGGACATTTCTTCTAACAGTGTCTAATGTTCTATTAATGGAGAATGAAAACGTTCTACTGAGGAATTCGATTTGTGATGGTAGGCTGTTATGGTTGTGTACTTGTAACAGGTTAAGAGAAAGTTGGTTATTAAGTTCGTTATCACTATTAATACATTAGGGGCTGTAAAAGTTGTAATAAAATAAAATAGTTGATTTTTTACATCGAACATGTTACCTACTAGAGCGTAATTGATAAGCCTGGGCAAATTTGGAAAAAGCGTCTATTAACATTAAGTCATTTAATTCCTTTTATTTGAAAAATATCAATATGGATTTTATGAAACGACCGATTAAAAGTGGGAGTTAATTGAAGGTGTTGTTTGATCGGATTTCTGTTGTATTATTGCATTCTGTAAATTTGGGAGTTGTTAATAAAATTTTTAATGTCTCATGCCTTTCCAAAAATATTTTAGTTGTAGGTGTTCTATTATTTCGGATATTCCTCTGTGAGTCGTTTTACAGTAGTGATAATTAATCATTTGATTATGTCGTTCTTCAGGATTAATTATATACATGATCTGTGTCGTGCATCTGTGAAATTTGGGGGTGCTTTAATTGAGAAGGGAATTGAAGATTCAAGAAAATTCTTGATATAATTGATCGTTAGGAAATTGGCAATAGTTTTAAGGTTGACAGTGCTCTATTTATAACTCGTTAAATTTTGAAGTTTTATTATTAGGGTTGACGAAAACTGAAAAATGAATGTTTCCGTCAAATTTTGTAATCTGAATTTGTCTAGGTAATTAGCTTCAATAAATTCTATTTGTTTACTGAAATGTTGCAAAGGTTTGTCGTTAATCTATATTACGGGTGTCGAACTTAGTGTCTACTAAAGAATCGTTTAGAATTTTATGAAAGTTTTCGAAAATATTATCGTCGATGCTTAGGATTAGGGGATGAATTTGGATTCTAGAAAGAGCGTCCTCCACTTTGATTGTTGTCCAGGTAAGTACTTAATGTCAAAGTTAAATTCTAATTGTAAAGTCTGGTAAGTTTAGAATTTGATTCTTTAAGATTCGGGAGCCAAATTAAAGGTATATGATTGGTAAACAGCGTAAAGTTAGTTTGGATTGTAGCCCATGCAATGGCTAATAATTTGCTTTCTATGGTACTGTATTTTTGTTCAGATCATTTAATATACGTGAAGCGTAACTAATGAGTTTACCATCTAGTGAAAGAACTGCACCAAGACCGTACTTTGAAGAATCAAAGGGCTTCTTAAAATTTGGATATTGCAAGATTTGTTCGTTAGTCAAAAGGTTTTTACAATAATCGAAAGAATCTTTGAAATTTTGAGTATGAATAATTTGTTTTATTTAGTAATTTTTCCAAAATTCCTTATAAATTTTCTATATTATCCAAAAAGTTTTTAATAGCTTCTAGTTTAGAAGGGTCTGGTTTTATTCCGTCAGGTGTTATTATAGGGCTTAACTATTTTACATTTTTCTGAAGGTGTGGATTTGTCTAATTGAATTTTTAAATTAGTAATACATTTTTCTAATATGTTTTTGAGTCACTCGATGTATTGTTGTAATGAAGTCGAATAAACAATAACGTCGTAAATCACTGATTTGGTGTTAATCCTTTTAAAGCGGTATTTATGGCTCTGTGCAAAGTAATTTGAAAGTTTCTATTCGGGACAAGGGAAATTTGTCGTCAATGGTCTGTTCATTAAGTTTCCTATGATCGATAACGATTCTTCATTTTTATTTATCTGAGGCATCAGGTTTTTTTTTGGGACTATCGAAATTGTAAGCTGGAAAGTTGTATGGTGATTCGCTAGGTTGGATTATATCTTCTTTTAACATTTTGACAATTAGTTGTTTGACTACTTGTTGGTATATATGTGGGTATCGGTACGTTTCAGTCTTTTTTCGTTCGTATGCGGTGTTTAGTTAAATTTGTAGTTGAGAAAGAAATTTTGGAGGTATAAAATATTTCTTTATAATCTAAACAAAGGTTTGTTAATAAAGTTTTTTCTTTTGGATTTAAGTGATCTAGCCGTAAATTTTTTTTGTAAATTTTGAACAAGTATTCATTTTTGTTAAAAGTTTGATTTAAAATTACTGTTTATTTAAATTGTTTCTTTAGCAGCAGTGTAATCTTCTCGGATTAGAGGCTGGGATATAATTAATGGTTTAATGTATCTGATGTATTTATTAAACTTGTTTGGAAGTAGTTGTTTTTTAATGTAACTATTGCTGAAATTTAGGTGCTAATTTGTAGCCGTCTTTTCCTACTGCGGGTAAAGTAACAAACCGTTGTGTTCGAGAAGATAACGTAATGTGTCTTAAAATGTTTTTAAAGGATTTCATTTATCAAAAGTTGTTCTTCTTGTTTTAATTTTAAATGGTTGTAGTAAAAAGAAACTATAGTTTTTTCGGTTTGAATGTGCATCCATTGATAGTCGATGTTTGCAGAGAGACTAACCGAGAGGTCTCATATTCGTCATGAAAATCACATAAATAACAAAACTACATTTGAATAGGTACTTCTGCTACTATATTATGATAAATGCTTCCACACGAAATGGAAATTTCGAAAGGCTGTTCATAAACTAAATTAGGGTAATATGTATGCACAAATTTTGGTGAAAGGATTGTACGTAAACTTCCGATATCTATTAATAGTTTATCGTCAGTTTGATGTATTAGAACATTGGGTAAATTTAATTTTGGGTTTATTAAAAAAGTTTCCTTCAAGGCATTTAACGAAAATGTGAGGGTTCGTCGGGATCTTCTTCAATATCTGAGTCTTCTTCGAGTAAACGGAAAAAATTTGTAGTTGGGTCTAATACATTAAAGTGTGTTTCGAAATTATTGTATATAACGTTTCACTGTTTGTAGATGTTTCCTGGTCGTAATAAAGTTCTTGTTAGTAATTATTAAGTTGTTGGTCATATTCGGGTTCAAATTGCTGTTGAAAAGTGACAATATAGTTGAATAGTTCTTTGGAATGAAAATGTTTTGGTTGATTAGGTCTCAAATTGCGTTTATAATTTTGGCTAAATGGACTTGGAGGTAATCCATAATTTCTTGAATTTCGGATGCCAAACTGTTGTGAAGCTGGGCGTATTTGAATCGTACTAGTTTCCATTGGTTCAGGTTTAAAAGTTGGTTTAAAATTTGGTTTTGAAACAAATGCATTTTGCGTGAAAGGGGTTTTAGGTTTTTGATAAGCTGAACATTTTGATTTGCGTGAAATCTAGAATTCAGTTGAAATTGTGGTGGCTTCTGGTAATTTTGTTGAGAATTTTAAGTTTTAGTTGCCAAACAATATATTTCGTGTAAACAGAAATTATTATTTGATAATCAAGAATCCACTAGTTGCATTATACCGGGTGCTGACTTGCGCGACGCATCATAGGAATTTGCATAGTAAATTCTTTATGTTCAATTATTTGCTTACCTAATTATTTTAGAGCTAAAGTGTAAATACATTTTTTGTAGAGAAAAAAATACTGCATCCATTCATACTATTGCTTACAATTTTTCGTTTTCCAGCACCGAAGGAATGCAAAAAAATCAAACTAGCATTTTTACAAGAATCAGTGATGCCATGGAATTATTGAAACAAGCCAATGCCAACGCAAGTGCGTGCGGGGCGATCATCCAGTCACTGCCGTCAAAAGACTGAATTTATTGTCGTTTTTCTCGTTTTGGTGTAAGTTCTGAACCTCATTATTACACCGACAATTATTTAATAACGTGCCTATAGTTTAAACTTAAAATAAAGCAGTCTTTTAATGGTTGTACTGTTTGGAATTTGCCGATACGGATAATTTACAATAAACAAGGAGCTTAGTTAACGAACGTCCACCATACTCGTAAAACCATTTTTGTTATGGACAAGGTCTAGGTACCTTAGAGACATTAAGCAGAACATAATTAATAATGAAACATCAATGACAAACAAACAAACAACACATATTGTCGCTCCGCACGCATTTGCGTTGGCATTGGCTTGTTTCAATAATTCCATGGCATCACTGATTTTTGTGAAAATGCTAGTTTGTTTTTTGCATTCCTTCAGTTCCGGAAAATGAAAAATTGTTAGCAACAGTATGAATGGGTGCAGTATTTTTGTCTCTACAACAAATGTATTTACACTTAAGCTCTAAAATAATTAAGGGAGCAAATAATTGAACATAAAGAATTTACTATGCAAATTCCTATGATGCGTTGCGCAAGTCAGCATCCGGTATATGAATATTTAATTCGGAACGTTGGTTGGTCACCGAAATTATTTATTAAAACTTGTTTGAGTTGGATCCATGAAATGTACGTATATCCTGTTACAATGTCTAAAGCTGCACCTTTTAAACGGTTGCTAGCAGCAGATAAAAGTAGTTTGTTAATATAAGCATTGCCATCTGGTTGCCAAAATTGCGTAAATATGTCTTCTACAGGGCAGATGTACTCACAAACTTCGGTGGGGTTGCCGTAAATGTTGGTATTTCATTTAAAATACTCATATGGAAACCTAAAGGGTATCCATTAAAAACTGGTGCTGCAGGCACTTGGTTTTGGTTTTCATTTTGGTTTTGGTTTGCTATTGTAAGATTTGGTTTTAGTATTATTTTAGTTTGAATTGGTTGAGGTAAATCGCTAAATTGTTCAGGTTCACTATCGGATAATGATGTGTCTGTGTCGATCATAAACACTTTAGTTTAAAAATTGGTTTATGTTAGTAAACATTTTTTTTTTCAATTTATTTCAACTAAAAACAGGATACATCCTAATATTTACAAAATTAATACAAAAATTCTTCGTACCTTCCCAAATCCCAAAATACATAATATTATACATACATATATTATTTGCAAAACGCTTTCAACAAAATCATAATAACTTTTCTCGTAGCACTTCCAATAGTTTCATTTTGAATATACGCACACTATTAGCTTTTTTAACAAAAACGGGTAACTTATTGTAATCATTAAAGCTCTTAAAGAATAATGAATTCATAGTTTTTTTATACTTAGTTTTTAAAAGGTGTAAATTATCTCTATTTATTGTATTATAATTATTTACATTTTTGTTTTTTAGATTAAATTGATCTAAATAGTTTGGCAACATGCCTGTTGTTAATATATATACAAAAACCATACTAATAAAATACAGTCTATCAGCAATGGGTATCCAATTTAACACATCTAGCATGTTTCTTATAGGCGTATATCTATTCCATTTAAGAATCACTCGCATTGCTCTATTTTGAAGTTTTTGAAGAGACTGTATACAATTTTGATCTAGTAAATATAATAAAGTACCACAGTATTCAAAGTGTGGCTGAATAACTGACTTATATAATAATAATTTTGAGTAAATTGAAGTTTTTAGAGATTCCTGTAAAGAAAAATAATTTCATACTAATTTTTTTATATACAGTGTGGTCCATTAAGTGTGCAACAAATGGGAAATTTTTTTATTAGTTGTAAAACCGAAATTTAAATACCGCTAAAAGTTAGTGCATGTTCGATAACCATATCAGATGCCCTTAGAATGGCTTCAAGTCAAACAATATACAGGGCAGGACAAAAAATATGTAATTCGTTCAGGAATAAAGTTACCTTATTTCAAAAAATATAGCAACATTTTATTGAGAAAAGTTGTTTAGAATCAAAAGTTATACTCAAATACAAAGTCACGGCCTCCTATTCGAATTTTGATTCTTTTTTGTAAAATTTTGTATTATCCCCGTATGATACATATTTTTATTATTCTGATTTTATTAAGAGTTTTTCATATGTAAATTATTATTAGTAAAGCATTTGCCTTGTTAAAAAGAATATTTGCGAAATTCTAAAGTTCTGTTAAATATCGTTGCAACAAACATGAAGTGGACGCTTACCTAAAAAAATATAAATCCAAGTAAATTTTACAAATACGCTTCAAGTTGCTAAAAGTTATTTAAAAGGGATGTGGTTGTGGCTACTTTAAATACACATAAAATCAAAATAATAAAAATATGTATCATACGGGGGTAATACAAAATTTTCCAAAAAAGAATCAAAATTCGAATAGGAGGCCGTGACTTTGTATTTGAGCATAACTTTTAATTCTAAAGAACTTTTCTCAATAAAATTTTGCTACATTTTTTGAAATAAGGTAACTTTGTTCTTGAACGAATTTCATATTTTTTGTCCTGGCCTGTATATTATTTGACTTGAAGCCATTCTAAGGGCATCTGATATGGTTATCGAACATGCACTAACTTTTGGCAATATTTAAATTTCGATTGTACAACTAATAAAAAAATTTCCCATTTGTTGCACACTTAATGGACCACACTGTATAAAATTAAAGTGATTTTTACAAGTTAGATTGTTATCCACAATGAATCCCAAATACCTTATTTCTGTTAACTATTTCCATCCTTGTACCGTCAATAATAATATTAACTAAATCTAGATTGATGCTACTAAACTTATATTTAGATGTAATAATCATGGCTTTTGTTTTTCCAGTATTCAATTTCAATTTATTAATTTTTAAATAATCACTAACATTTTCCAAAATTAAGTTCATTTTATGTACAGCATTATCAAGGTTATCATCACTCACCGCAAGTAAGGTATCGTCAGCAAAGAAGTTCAGAAATTCACATTCGACTTTCATGTAGAAATCATTGATGTATATGAGAAACAGCAACGGGCCGAGAACGCTCCCTTGCGGAACTCCAAGTGTAATATTTTTCTCAGATGAAAAAGACATACCATATTTGGTTCTCTGTTTTCGGTTGCATAAATAATCCTCGATCCATTTCATTGCAATTCCTTTGATGTTATAATATTTCAGTTTCTTTACAAGTATTGACCTATCGATAGTTTCAAAGGCTCTCTTTAAGTCTATAAACACAGCTACTACATATTTATCCTGATCTAATAGTTTTTTCCATTTACACATTGTCAATTGTAATGCAGTTTCACATGAATATTTTGATCGAAATCCTGACTGGTTTATATATAGCAAATTATTGTCTTCAAAATACTCTTTTAACTGCTTGTAAACTACTAATTCTAATATTTTCTCTATTACTGGTAATGTATTAATTGGACGAAAGTTTTCTGCTACGTTTGTGTTGTTTATTTTTGGTATTGGAATAACTGTACTCGTTTTTAAGATTTCAGGGAATCTTCCGTAACTTAATGAGGTATTAATAAAATTTAGTAATACATCACCTATTACTTCAAATATACTTTTTATCACCATTGAATTTAATATTTCGTATGAATTTGTTTTGTTTTCAAGAGAGTCAATTACTTTTCTTAAGTCACCCATAGTGATATTGCTAAAGCTATCTAATTCACATAAAATTGTTGGCAAATCGTCATCTCTCCATTCTTGCGTCAATCCAATCGTCTCCACAATATATATAATGCTAGTTACAAAATATTCATTGAATTCGTTTGCGATGTCAGTATTACTTGTGCACTCCACTCTGCCCTCTTCAAACATAATGCTCCCTGTCTCCATACTCCTGTTATTCTTCTTACCTAGTAATGATTTCACTGTATTCCACATTTTTTTAGCATTTCCTTTACATCCATCAATTTTATTCATGTAATAACTGTTTTTCTTAGTCTTTAATAGGTTAACAACTTCGTTCCGATAACTTTTATGTCGTTCCCATTTCATATGTCTTTCTTCTCCATAACTATTCACGAAAGCTTTATATTCTTTATCTCTTTTTGCTGCTGCTCTTTCAATTTCCTTATCTTACCAAGGTAGATTGCCTGCTCTTTTAATTTTATTTTTTATAGGACACACTTCATTTATTATATTTTCACAGTTTTGTAATATATTATGTAAAATCGAATTCACATTTACATCACCTCTTTGCCAGTTACATAATATAAGTTTATTGTTAATTTCAACTAATTTATGATCATTAAAATTTCTTACCGAGTATGTGTAGCCATTATTACTTTTATATAACTTTTACTCTATGTTTTAGATGTGTCCCAAAATTACTTGGAACTTAGCACCTTTTATGTTTGTTGTAAAACCAGTTTAGTTTTATTCGACAGGAGTTGGAGTTTATTTTGTTGTTAAGAGATAGGGGGAAGTAGCTAGGCCTGACTACCTCGTTACAAACAATTTTAGCCTGTGTTTAACCCCATCAATGAATACACATTCGTGGTTGAACGTATATTAAATTCTAATACATATCACATAGCTTTTATACAATAAATGTATGCCATATTTACTTCCTACTATAAATAATTACAATCATATGTGCGTAATATTAAACGCGAAGTTTGTTATCTTGACCCACTAGTTACAAAATTGCTGCGCTGTGCCTTTGACATGCGATATAATACACAATTAAAACCTGGAACGTCTGTTTTGAAATATAAGGAACTGGCACTTGTTGCGTGTGTCGTTTACATTTAGTTGTTATCGCGACACAGAAACTTGACCCATATCTTATCTGGCGCAACTTATACAGTTTTTTTGTAGGCTAATTGCGTGCACTTTTGCATCTACTTTATTTCACATTATTCACTAAAATCCATGTTCAAAAATAGTTTGAACATTCTGGCCGGGTCACTTGTTAGCAATCGGGGTTGGTGTGGTTGCAGGGGCTGCTTCATGGACATTTCCCTTGGCGTGAGGCGTTGCGTATGAGGGTTTCAAACTGAAGTTGTCTTGGCCGGCGCTGGGTTTTTGCTTCTGTTGTACCTTGATCCTGCAGTTGTGTTTCCATACCAGACGTTCGGTCCACGGCATGCTTCGTGACTGGCGGGCGTCGCCTCCGACGTTAAGTGCAGCGGTTTGAGCTCGAGTTCGTCCTTGCGGGTGTCGGGTTTCTGCTGGCATTGCTTGACCTTGCATGCGGTTCTCCATAAAATTGCTTATTTCGCACCATAAGCAAATGCCGAGGAGTGTAGTTATGTTGCTGACGGACCCTGTTGTAATTAATAGGTGTCCGCAGCTTGTATTGGGTAGGTCGTAGACATCTTGTTGCCATCGAAATGGTATCACGCCCCTGTGGTGTGATGCTTCTCGGATTGATTGCTCGGCTGACCTCGGGATACTTGTCCTTGTACTTCCTCCATTGTGGACGGATGTCAGCCTGCTTCCGTTGTAGTCTTGACCCTGTATGCATCGTCTGGTTCGGACTTCTCCATGTGGATGCTTTGGATGCGGGACTGTTGACTACCCTTGGTTTGGTCGTTTTGCTGTCTTCTTTTATGACAGCTGCGTGAGGAATGTAACGTCCTCTCCTAGGATCACCACTTTGGCCCTTCTTCTTCATGTGTCCTGGTAAAGGATACCTCTTCATGAAGTTGTTGTGTCTGGACTCCAAGTTCTTGTCAGGGTTGAATCCTTTCCCCAACTGCAGGTTTCTGGCGACTGCCCTCCGTGGTTCTGCTACTCGACTTGGATCCTTTGTGAACGGTATGTTCACCACACATGTCCCATCTTGCGTCCTCCGATGGGTTGCTTCCAATTGTTTAATTGTCCAATTGTCCACTGTGAGATAGATTTCTCCATCAGGAGCTCTTCCGCCTCCCAAAAATTGTTGAGGTGGTGCTCTTCTTTAACGTTAGACATCATGCTGACCACTCTCCTACTGGGTTGTTCTGCTCTTCTAGGAGTATATCCTTGTATAGGTCTGCTCCTATCAGGATATCTACTGGACCTGGCATGTCGTAGGTAGGATCGGCGAGCAGGCAATGTTCCCATGCGTTCTTTTCCTTCTCAATTATTTTATTTCTTGGCAATGTTCCTGTTAAATTTGCCAATATAAGCAATTTCCCAAAAATTCGGAAATTACTGGAGAATCGTGGTTTCATTTCCACTTCAATTTGTCCTCTGTATTTTCCAGCTTTGCTTTTTCCTAGCCCAGATATGTCAGCTTGGATTCTTACTCTCGGTAATGCCAACAATTGAGCTGTTTCTTCGGTTATAAATGATGCCTGCGACCCTGGATCGACCAATGCTCTCAACAGTTCATAATAACCTCCAGCTGTTTTTATTTTCAAAAATGCCGTTGCTAGCAGGACTTCCTTCTGTTTGGGAAGCTTGACCTTTCTGCTAACTAGGCTGCTTACTTCCTCCACGCTTTGTCCGGTGGTGGTGGCGGCCACTTGGGATTTCCTATTTGGCTCCTGTCGTGGTTTTCTTACCGGAGTTTTACTGACGCTTGTTTGGTAACTTCTTACCGGACACGGTTTTCTTGATGACTCCGATTTTGTTGGCTTTGCGACTTCCAGCTTCCTTTTGGACTCTTGAATTGCCTCAAGTGATTGGAACGTTTTTTCCAAAAACTCCAACATATTTGCTAGATCCTGGATTTCTCGAGGATTAGTCCGCGACCTTAGAACAGAAAATAGACAGGAAGGCGCATTTCATTTAACTTGGATGTAACATCTAGGCGACGGAAACGGCCATTTTGAAAACCCATGTATGACTAATAAGGCACGATACCGGTTTGGCAGTTGTGGGTTTTAGTTAGTTTGAGACTAATTTTGGCTGTTCTCAGACCCCAAATACCAGGACTTTGGGCATTATATTCCATCAGTAAGTATTAATATTACCTTTCACTTCAAATAGAGAGATAATTTCTCTGAACATGTCACTTGTCATACGTACTTGTACACAACAATAGTCATGGGCATAGAAGGGAACGTATAATGGGGTCATTATTTGTAATCACACAATCTGAGGAAGCAATTTAAATTACACAGTGACTGAAGTCACACAAACTCACATGTAGTCATAAATCACATAGTGTAAAGTGCACTTAATATAACTGTTGAAATTGTTTGCTGCACATGCACCCTCTCGATATGATACGCCACTGCCAAAAGGAAACAACCATCCGCCATTTTGAAAACCCATCGCGGTCGCACGGATTTCTTACAAATGCGGCTTCCTGTTTATTTTCTGTTCTAAGTCCGCGACTGTTTATATAACTTTTTTGTTTCCTTGTCCAGCTTCTTGACCAGCAGATGTGCTATTATTGGTCCCCACGTATCTATATTTACGCCCATGTTGGACATGGCACGTAAACTTTCCATTGTTGTATCATGCAGCTGTTTCAGACTAGCTGCTGATTCGTAGTTTAAATTGGGCAGCTCTAATATGTTGTCTAAACATTTGGAAAACAAAATTCTTTTGTTATTATACCTGCTTTGTAGTAGGTCCCATGCAGTTTCATAGTTAGCGTCCGATGCGTCGAGATGTTTTATTAATTTGCTTGCCTCGCCTCTGAGGTAAGTTTTGAGGTACTGCATCTTCTCTGCATTGCCTAATGTGGCATTGTTGTGGATGAGTCGCCCAAAAATGTCGTGGAACGTGGTCCAATTTTCATAATTTCCTTCGAACATCGGCATCGTGATTTTGGGTAATGGGATGGCCAGTTCTTCTCGTGCTCGTGATTGTTCACTTCTCGGGATGCTACTTATTTTGTTAAATATTTGAGCTATTACCTGGTTATAACGCTCTCGCATCTGATTGTAAACACCATCCGTGAAGTAATCCTCCGCAAATTCTTGCTCACATCCGAGGATTTCCTTATGCATTCTCGTAATATTCTCTCACTGGTCGGAAATCTTGTTCGTTTTATACTCATAGAACATTTTTGTCTGGACTTGTTCCAATGCTAACATTGCATCGTCAAGTACCTCGCTAAATAACTGCATTTCAATTTCTTGCTTCTTGAGTCTGCCTACTTGTTCGATGGGGTTTTCCTTTCTCTCGGTTTCTAAGCCGTTACTCTCCTCACTAGCTGGATTTAGCTTCTCCTGCCATTCGTGTATGTAATCTGTAGTTATTTGAAATCTTTCTTTCACCTGGCTGTAGAAATCCTTTTTTATGTATTCATGATCCGCTGGAAGTCGCTTCCGTAGTTCCATGTCACCCTTCTCGAATGCCTTCCACAATTCTTCTAATTCATGCTCTTTCTTGGCTAGGTACATCTGATTCTTTCTGCTTCCGGAATCCTTCTTCATATTTGTGAACAGTTGGCACATTTTGTCCACCAGCTGCTTCTGCTCCTAATATTATAGTGGGTTTACCATTAATATATTTTATGGTTTTAGAATTATTGCCTTTCTGAATTAAACCATTCAGTTGCTTTTTAACATCTACTAGATAATCTCTCTGCTTTTTCGTTTGGTCGCTATAGATTCTCACATCTGGAAGATTTATTTTCATTCTATTCTTTAGCACATTTAATGCTTCTTCTCTTGAATTGAACATTACTTTTATTGGACGTGTTTTGTTATTATCATATTTACCCAATCGAAATAATTTTAGGTTATCAGTATTCACTTCCACGTTTTTTTAACAAATCTTTGACTGCATTTTTATCTTCATTTACTTTTTCTTATTTTGAACTAACATGAGTAGGTTCTTGGACGTTAAATATCACTATATTTGTTGCTCTTTGTTGCAGTTCAATAATTTCAGAAATAATATCTTCATTGTTACAAATGTCGGTCTTCCTTACTTCATTTATAGGTTTTTGATTTATTTTAGCAATTCTGTCTTCTAACTGCTCAATATTTTTTAGCATTTCAGGTACCCGAAACAGCCCATCTTCACATCCTTCACATAAGAATTTTAGTTTTCGTTTAGCTAATTTAAGACACCTGATTTCAGTTTCAGTCAATTCAGCGCATTGTTTGCAAACTTCTTTATTACAGCTGTCACATGCAAACAACTGATCACATTCAATTCCACATTTATAGCAAATACTCATTTGTACCACAGAATATGACCATGCGGTTATTTGAGGTTAGGAGGTCTCAAAAATTAAATCTAGAGGTGCCTAAGTTGAAATTAGGGGGCCCTACGCATTGATGCAAAGTCAGTCGGTTACTATTAAATATACCTATCTTATACGCCTGAACTTCGTCTCTTTGCAACTACCTGAACTTATAATTTAAAAAGAAATCCTATACATGGAACGTGAATAGATCAGAAATTATGCGCTTTTAGCTAACGCATTGACCGCCTCGCTTACCGCGTTCCACTTGAGGTTAGAATTAAAGTTATAACTATGTTAATATTATTTTAAAATGATTGCTTTAAATTCAGTGACTTTAAAATTCACTTGTGACAAAAATTTAATATTGCATTGTTGATCTCGGTGGATCTAGGTGTCTCCAATAGACAGAATGCCTGCGATAAACGAAATTGTTTCCAATGAACTGAAATGATAGCGATGATCGGCTTGAAACTGCAACAGAGCGGACTCGGAGCTGCTGCGATGCTTGTCCAATGAAACGGCTCGTTCGGTTACAGCTGCAGTGGTATATTTTGGAGGTAGGAATCTTGCAATTAAAAGTTTAAACTCACGGTGCAAAATTTGATTTTAAAGAATTAAAACCGTTGACCGCCGTTACAACGATCCAAAAGACTGCACCAGTTATGTTTAATTCACGACAATTCGTGTTTTAAAAAAACATTTATTGGTACTTAAAACACTAAACATATTACATACGTAGGCAGGCTAACCTGAGTGTCTGGGTTCTGGACTATATGTGGAGGGTGAGTTACCTCACACGCAATTAGGCCGCATTAAGTGGGCCCATTGCGCTACCTCCTAGCAGCTCTCCAAGTTGGGTATCACTCAAACCATGCAATCCTTTGAATGTACTTAAGGACGACCGCAACAGCAGTATTACTGATTCTGACCATATCGGGCCAGAAGTCCTCCAACAAGGGCCTTCTGACTCTTGCGAGAGCTGGGCAGTGGCGCAGTATTTGTTCTGCTGTCTCGTCATCCTCTGTGCATCCGCGACAGTTTGGGCTGTCTACCAGTTTCATCCTGTGCATGTGTTGGTTTAGAGTCCAGTGTCCAGATAGGATACCAACGACTAGTCGAAGTTTTCTTCGGGACAGTTGCAAGCAATTTTGGCTGTCTTTGGTAAGGGTGCTGTAATAGCAACCTTTGCTTGACGACAGCTTTGCTTGTGAACCCATCTTCCTATAAAGTTGTTTAAGGTTTTTTGATATAGCATAGAGCTTAATGTTGTCAGGGATATAGGGATTACGGGTTCTGGCCCCCAGAGAAGTTGTTCGAAAGCCAGTCTCGCAGTCTCATCGGCCTCCTCATTGTCGTAGTTACCGTCATTTCCTTTCACCATACAAGAAAAACGAAATTATTATTTGAGATATCCTCGAGAGCTTCATGGCACTGCAGCACCACACCTGAGGTAATTTTGCAACTGCCCAGGGCTAGTAAAGCAGCTCTACTGTCACTGAAGATACCGATACAATAATTCTCGATTCTTCTTTCAAGAACTGCTTTTGCACCATACATTATTCCAATTACCTACGCTTGAAAGACAATGGCCATTTTGCCTAGTGGTATGCTTCCGCGGAGATTCAGATCACCAGAGAAAACCCAGCACTCGTTCCATGCTTTGTTTTAGATCCGTCAGTAAAGATGGATATATCTATATGCTAGAAAAACCCAGGATTTTCGTAAACATTAAATTGTCTATTGAAGGCATATTGTTGAAGGAGGCAGTCTACCATAGCGTCCAGAAAAGGGATCTTGTCGACAGCCTCATTCAGAATGCGGGTATGCCTACCTCCCTTTCCTGCCGTGTGTCACAGCTCCTTATAGCCTTACAGCCTCAAAGCAGATCTTGCAGCTGCTTCCTTCACAAAAAGGAGAAAAAAGAGGTAAAGAAGGTGGTGAAAGGCATAAGATCTAAAGCGGCGTGCGGGTTGAGCGTATATCACCTGTAGAACTAAGACAGCCAAGACGTTGCACGTGTCCCAATTTACTTGCTGCCGTAGCTTGTCTGGCCCTGGGCCACCACACTTCATAACATAGCATTGGCCTAATCACGGTAGTATACAGCCACAATTTAATTCGGGAGATGAGTCCCCAGAATTTACCCAGAGCGCGGCAACATTGCCAGAATGTCATGAATGATATTTTAGTTTTAACCTTCAAATGTTTCTCCTAAGTCAGCTGTTTGTCAAAAATAACTCCTAAATATTTGACATTGTCTGAAAAACTGAGAGAAGTGTTAAGTAGGAGAAGTCTATGCAAAGGTCCAACCTTCCGTTTCTTTGTGAAATGTACCATTTCTGTCTTTGAAGGGTTGACAGAGAGTAACTGTTTATTACACCATGTTTCT
Source organism: Agriotes lineatus (assembly GCA_940337035.1). NCBI lineage: Eukaryota > Metazoa > Arthropoda > Insecta > Coleoptera > Elateridae > Agriotes > Agriotes lineatus. The sequence continues at coordinate 27,136 of CALNHX010000841.1, forward strand.
ATTATTCGAAGAGCCGTCTGCACCAAGTAACAGAGCGTGCCCTCGAACTTCCCAGTAATAAGGATGACGATGTCATCCGCATTCCGCATATCCAGTAGTATAGAATTCAGCATAATTGAGTGTGCTTATAATGCTGCCCACCACTGTATGACAGAAACCTCCCCCCCCCCCCCTTATCGACAATTCTTCATCATCTTCCTGGGATATAGGCGTGTTGCTTCAGGTGCAATGGGTGTAAAACCAGAACCTTTTCCCGTATCTTTCTGACACAAAGTCTCTCAAGCGTCTTTAATGAGAACGATGTAAGACTAATGGGTCGATATGATTTGGTCTGGTTATAATCGGTTTAGGTATAAAAACTACCTTCAGTTCTCTCCAGCTCTCCGGTATATATCAAAAAGCGATACATGCTCGATAGATGCGCACCAGGCGAACAAGCAAGATACCGTCCACCCCAGGCGACTTGAAAGGGTAAAAGGAGTTTCACACAATACACTAAACACATTACATACATCACAGCTCTGCTCAACACACTTAGTTCGTGACAGGCTAACCTGAGTGTCGAGACAGAACTAAACTGCAAGAAGCAAATTAACGATAAAGTAAACTATTATCTCTAACAAATGCAAAGTCTTTATAGAGCCCATTCCGTTCTCACATGCGTTATCATGACCAGTTGGTAGTTTAGAAGGAAGATAGTTCTTTTTAAACACGTAACTCCCTTACTATGCCATTGATGGCTTTGCTTTGTCGTAATGAGAACGTAACAGACGGAAGAGGAGTGCATCTCAAATAATATTGTGGCATTGTCATTAGGTTTCGTATAACCTCTAAATCAGTTCATTGATCTGATGGTATCCCTTCAAATTTACCATCTAACATTACCTACTAAGACACCTGTGCTCTCTGTTAAATCGCAGAGTGCGGAGTGTTTATAACATTATAAATAAGAGCTTCCTGTAGAAACAGGGTTACCAGTCTTGAACTATGCCCTTAGTAATACCCCATTCGCATTTTTTTTTTGTAATGGAAAATGATATGTCAACACAAAAACCATTATTTTGAATTTTAGGATGCTCGTAATAAATATGAATGTCCAAAATTTGGTTTACTCATTTGTTAACGTACTAGACTTTAATTTTCTTTGTCCAATTAACTATTAATATTAATTTTACCAGATTTTTTTAATCAACGCAGTGGTTGTATGATTAATTATAGTTTTCGCTATTCTTTCCTCGCTGTGATATTGGGATCCAAAAAATTAACTAAAAAGAAAGTGTAATTTGCATACCTTACAGTAGGTACTAAGAAGAAGAAGAAAAATTCGCCCATATAATTCATTTTCTACGTAAAACTTCGTTCATCCGAAAACTATACACATACACTTTATTCTTGTTTGTGCTACTCCATCCAGATAATGAACACTCATACCGCATAATAATTTCACTGCATATCTATCAAACAGTCGCACAAATATTGCATAATTGCAATAATTGTTTTAACCGCCAACTGTAATGTGCAGTTAATACGTGGTTATCCGTCCAAAATTCCAATTTAACTCACTTACAGCAAAGCACAAAGAACTAACGAACACATTACGCCACTTGTTTATTCAAACACAGCTCAGTTAAACTCAATAATTGCCATCAAAAGTCGAACTAAAACATTCAGCCAAATCACACGCGGCCGTTGCAACATCGTTAGAGCTTGTGACGTCAGAAATAACTTTTTTTTATCTAGGTGGCGATTAATTTACCCATCTTGTTGGAGGAGCGCCGGGTGATTTTATACTTTTTTTTGTTTTCCGCTCAACAAAATAGGGTTCTACTCCTGGGGTGCATGACAATCTGGGAAGTTGTTAGGCGCCACCTCTTCATCTACATTTGCAGGTGAAGTGGAAATCCTTCCAGCAGAAGACCAACTTTCCTAGTCTAGGAAAAACTGTCTGGTTATGAATCGAAACTTACCTGGACTCTTACAATTCTTTATACTTCGCCTGAAATCGCTGTGTCTGCTTTCAGTTTTACACCCAATACACCATGTGTCAAAATAAGAAATGGCTATTTCAGGAAAAGCATAAAACACTGTAAGAGTCTAGGTAGATTTCGATTAATAATCTGGCCAGTTTTGTCGAGGCCAGGAGAAGTCGTCTTCCTGCTGGAAGGCTTTTCACTTTATCTTCAGACTTAGATAAATAGGTGCAGCTTAACAATCTCCCGAATTGTGATGTACCCCTGGGGTACGACCCAATTTGACTATAGTCGCACTATTGTGTCTGGCCATCGCCGAAATGTGACTGTGACTTTGGAATCAAAGTGGAGTCTAATTTAAAAAATGTACAAGTGACCCCACTGAGGAAAGTGGAAGCAGAAGGGATCCACCTTTCAACTGAAACCTTGGCAATGTTCTGTTCGGCGAGCCACGTGCAACACCATGGACTTACCTTTCGAGGAACTCACTTGAACAGCTTGCTAAACTCCTTTTACAACTGGAAATATGAGTACATAAACAAATCGCATACACAACATCAAAAGAAAACCACAGTTAAATAACAATGAACTGTATTAGCAAAATTAAATAAATGAACGAGGGATTAGTACATAAAAATACGAAATAGGTTAGTAATGGTTATATTTGTAAATTACGTAACGTCTTAATCTAGTAAAAATGCGGTAGACTTGACCTCAAATACTGAAATGACTTATAAACGGTATTAACATCGAATTATCCAAAACACTTACTCAATACACAACAATTAAAGACGTGGCACAAATGCGACACATACTTCAATTGCCACGACGTAATGTTAAACAGGTTTATGAAATCTGACGGCAATGAGTTGAATTGACATGTTAGCAAATGCAATAGTACAAACAATAAATGTTACAATTACCGCAACGTTGGGCAAACTGTTTGGCACTTCAGCAAAACATTATGTACACTTTAATCTAGACACTATAAAAACTTTACAATGGACGGTACCTTGAAGGAAGCTTGGCTTAGCTGCAATCGACGTCCAACGCTGCTGCCGACGGCTGCCTTCCAGACAACTGCTCTAAAACGCCTAGTGACGACGCTGCACAAAAATAACGGAAGATGGCTGGCGGAACGGAGCCTGGGAAATTATCCCCTAAGAGGGCAAACGAAGCTCGTGACGGTAATGGCAGGGCGAAACTATAAACGAAAACCTTCGTCATAATTAAGCCTGTTATTGAGACTTCCACGGGAAATCCGTCAAACGACTTGTATAGGAACGCCACTCCACGATAAACGAAAAACTCAAGGCCTAAGTCGGTAAACAACAAACGCTTAACGTTCCCCAGACCGACCGCTAAAAAAACAACCCGTGCAGTTCTTACGGGAAAGAATCCATTTAAAGCGAAACACGAAACTTGCGTTAAATCGACGGGAGTTCAAAATATCGAGGCAAAACATGCGGCACGCACTCGCAGAAGGCCAACGTAAGCCGCTTTTCACACACTAAATAAACACAACACCTCGCGCGGCCAAGGGCCACGCGGCGCCGGATAATAGGTCCCAAACACTTGTTTCTTGCGATGCCGGACCAACAAAGTCCAGAAAACGCGCGAACGGCTTCGCAAGCGATAAATAGTGGGGGCAAACATTTGTAGTCGCTCTCTCTAACACACGGCAACTGTCTTTTATTTTGGCTCAAAACGTAAGCACTTATACGAAAAATTAACGTCTGAGACGGGTCGATAAGAAACACGTGCTTGGCTGGTGCGCAGACTGGCTCGATAACACAGATATGTGCCGCTAGAAAACCGCAGAATGAATGCACACGACTCGAAATGCTTATATACAATCGGAATCGTAATTTCAGAATCGAGAAAATCATGCAAATTGGCCGTAGGTTCCTATAACAATTAAAAATGTGCTCACACATTCCTTATCATCACTCTCCAGTTTTGAATTTCTATGGCTACCATGTCTTTCTGAACCGAATCTCTCCACTTTTCTTGCTGCCTGCCTCTTGTTCTGCGGTATCCATGATCCCAATCCATAATAACTTTGCCCATCCTCTGCTGTACCATTCTTGAGAGTTGTCCGAATCATCTTAGTCGTTGTGCCTTGATAAAACGAATTATGTCTGATACTTTTATTGATTCATCTATTTCGTGGTAATATCTTCTACGCCTCTACGGTATGTTCCAGCAGTATATAGTACCACCTTCCCCAAAATTCTTCTTAATATTTTTCTTTCCATGCTTCTAAATTTGCTTTGTTGCTTTATTGTTAGAGGGGCAGAAGTTTCGCATTTATAAGTTATCACCAGTCTTATCGTACATCTATATTGCTATGGTTCTTATGACTTTATTTTATTTTAATTGAAATTAATTATTATTCTCTGGGTTTTATTACGTTTTATTCTATCTTACCTTTTTATGTCCACAGCTAGAGCATGTAATTGTAACAAAATTAATTGTTCAATTTTTATCTCTTTGGGTTACTGCAGAATTAAATTATAAAATACAGAAAATAAAAATTCATAACACTTTAATATGAGGCAGTTGGTATTTATTTACTATAGATCTGTATTTTTAATATTAAATAAATTTGTTCAAATAATATTGTAAGTTAAAAATTTAGTATGAAACTCAACTTTATGTATATTTATATAGAGGCTATTTTTAATTACGTTATAATGTTTAAACTTATATCGATTATTAAACCTTCATTTCTTGAACATTGTTAATTTTATTCATTTTATTTGTCGTTAATTTGCTATTACTTGACTATAATTTGCGGTAATGGATAGATATTCCCGCACTCAGTGCGATAATGGATAGATATTACCGCACCCTTTTTATATACAAAAAAAAACATTTGACCAGAATTTATTGATGAAGATAAAATATTGAACAATACACTTATGGCACTTAATGAGGCTCGTTTGATTGCCGCAAAGCTCGGCTCACCGCCTCGTTTTGGCAATCAAACTCGTTTCGTTAAAATGCTCATAATAAAACTTGTATCGTTAATATCTATTATTTCATTTTGGAACCATAATCTTGTTTATTGGCCCTCGATAGAGGGCATAAAATGGCTTTGATAGCCTTAGGGCATATAAAGTTGCTAAGCAGTATAACAAGCACCAACAATGTAGTATAGCAACACCAACAATCTGCATAGAAACCATAGCACACCAGAAATGCACAGCGCCAGCACAACTACGACGCAGTAGTCTGTAGCCTAAATACTGAATCCTTGAATTTTAACCATTTTGAGGACTAAAATGAAATAAAACGTTGTATGTACCACGTGCCTAATCACGATTATAGCTCTTGAGAAATTGAAAACTCTCCGCTTCGCGTCGAGGTTTAAACATTCCCTCGTGCTATAATCTATTGATTACGCCCTTAATACATAAATACCTATTACATACTGCGTTTGTTCTCAATTCTGTGTATTTATTTATTTAAAATTGGTGTACACTTACACTGCGACGTTTTCTTTCTTCGAGCTCAAATCCGTTTTCATTAATTGGAAAAATAAAATTTGCACCAGGTATATCTTCCTTCCTTCTCGTGCCTTGGCCAGCAATCCATCTCGTGTAGTCTTCGTGCACACATAATTAAATTCTTCATTGATTTTACACTAACTTTCCTCTTAATAACACCCTTTTTGTTATTATCATAATTGATATGATATGATATTTATTTACTTCCAGGGCCATTCTTTGAATTAGCGGCTTGAAAAGGGGCCAAATTTATTACAGTTCAGACTAGGAGCGATTGGTGTAATTGCAGATATAAAAAAGGCTTTCCTACAGATTAGCTTAAAAAAAGGAGATAGGGATTTTCTGAGATTTCTCTGGTGGGAAGATGAGGAAAATTACAAGACAATGATATATAGGCATCGTAGAGTAGTTTTCGGAGTTTCTCCAAGTCCATTTCTCTTAGCAGCAACAATTCATTATCATTTGGAACGAGTACCAGACTATTTGAAAGAAACAGCAAGTAAACTCAAAAATTCATTCTACGTAGACAATTATGTTACGAGTCTAGAAAACATGTCTGATTTGTTGAAGTTCAAGGAAGAATCTAATAGGATCATGTCCAGTGCACAGTTTGAACTCAGGGGTTGGATTCATTCGTTCGGAAAGTCAAATGTAGATGCAGATGTTGTGCAGAATTTACAAGTGCTGAAGGATGGAAATGGTATGCTGAGGGTAAAAACTTTGCTTTTGAGTGAAGATACTAAAAATTTCAAATACCCAATTTTACTACCTAATCACCACGATATAGTTCACAGACTGATTTTTGAACAACATTGTTTATCATGTCATGCTGGCCTCAAAACACTTCTCGCTATTTTGAGGCAAAAATTTTGGATTTTGAAAGCCAGAAGAACTGTGAAACAAGTCATTTCAAAATTCGTCGTTTGTAAAAGATTCAACCAAAAAACAGTTGAAACGCCTTTTGCACCATTACCAAAAAATCGAATAAAAAATGCTGCCACGTTTGAGGTTACTGGTATGGATTATGCAGGTCCACTTTTCTTGCGAGGTGGCGAGAAGGCATGGATATTATTATTCACCTGTGTTGCTATAGAGCGGTACATTTTGAACTTGTAACATCACTCTCCACAGAGGCCTTTATTCGTGCTCTCAGAAGGTTCATTGCCAGACGAGGCAGAGTCTCCATCATTTATTCTGATAACGGGACAAGTTTTGTGGGTGCTAATAATTTATTGAAGAGAATCGATTGGGAAGAGATTCTGAAATTCTCTTCAGTTAAAAGAATTCGATGGATTTTCAAAGTCCTCGTAGCCGCATGGTGGGGAGGATGGTGGGAGCGATTGGTAAGAATTACGAAAGAGCTCCTGAGGAGGAATTTGGGAAAAGCTAGCGTCACGTATGAAGAATTGATGACAATATTGTGTGATTGTGAAATAATAATCAATTCCAGGCCCTTGACGTATATCTCAAATAATGATGAATTGATCCCTCTTAGTCCTTTGTAGTTTCTGCAGAGTATACCAAGTAATGAAGTTCCAGACCTTGATACTATAGATAGACAATATTTACTGGGAAGACAAAAATATCTGCAAACTGTAAGAGACAATTTGAGAGGGAGATTCAGGAAGGAGTACTTAGCAGAACTGGTTCATTATAGTCACAGAAAGGTGACCAGAATTCTACCAGGGGACATTGTATTACTGGAAATGTATAACAAGAAGCGCGTGAATTGGCCTTTAGCAAGAGTCCTCCGAATTTATCCCGGAAAAGGTGATGTAGCGAGAGTAGGTAAAGTTAAATTTTCGGGAGGTGAACTACTTCGACCTTTTCAACGGTTGTTAGAAATTTCTGCTCCGGATGACGAAGAAATACTAAGTCTTGGAGAGAAAGTTGTTCCTCAGAAGAAACAACTCGATTCTTAGGAAGAAATTGATCACAAACCAAATTCCGATACACAACCCAACGGTAGTAAATTAGAGAAGCAAACAGTCACTACAAGATATGGACGTGTGGTGAAAGTGCCCAAACATTTCGATGAGTAGTGTTTTTTATCTATTTCCAATTCCGTGAATTGAAAAGGTGGGAGTATGTTGGTAAACACTCTGTAACCACCTATATATAAAAGTGAAGGTTGGGGTAATTGTCGTGTGGAATTAAAAAAAAAATGTTTTTTTAATTTTGCTGACACTTGTCAAGTTTTCGTAAAAAGTTGTATTTTTGCCAAATAAAGTCATTTTCAATACTGATTTCTCCTATTCTCAACACAAGTTACAAGATTTCACTTCAATGACAAGCTTGTCGAATTAGAACTCCATTAGATGAAAACCTCCTATCCACCCCATAAAACGCTCACTCTGCTAACAATCTCGATGTAAAACACTTCCAGTACATATGATGTAATGTAATCTGACAATAAACTCGGCATCCCAATCCTGAAATTTTGTAGATTATAACTGTATGACTTAGGTATTCTCACGACATCCATTTTCTTCATCCATATCGTCACGCACACACACACACACACATAGTCAAATGCCTTGCTGAGATCACAAAAGATCCCAACAGGGCATTCATTTTGTTTGATAAGGTTAGTTATAATATTAGTTATATACCGCAGCAACAGTAGATCTATTGGCACTAAAACCGTATTGAGGTTGAGACAACGTGTTCTTGCTTTCTAAAAAATACAAAATAATTTCCAAATAGCAATACTCATACACCTATGGAGAAGACGCGCTTATCCCATTAATAATCACGTTTCTCACTTCAAATATATTATTCATTAAAATACATGTTGTGATTGACAAGACAAATCTAACTACTGTTGTTTTTCTAAGCCGCCCTTTTTCGCATGCTATCTTGATCGCCACACACCTTAGAAAATACATAGGTAAGCGTTATAGGTTTACAATTTTCTTTTACAGTTGGATGACCTTTTTGTACGCAGGTATGATTTTCCCTACTTTTAATCGGACAGGGAAGACATCAGTATAAAAAGAAGTGTTGGTCAGATATACTAGCAGCTTCACAATGACATCTAGTGTATGTTTAAGAACAGCAGCGGGGACATCATCTACACCGCTAGACCACTTTTTTATCAAGATTTTTAAAATTTAGTTGCATAAATTCATTTTCAATAAAAGAATACAGCATTGGCAGATAATGTACTAATGTTACTATTTGGTACATGTGATATTTGATTCACTATATTTACAGCACCATTTTTAAAACTATTAACTACCAAAGTCGGATCGCCAATCAATGTTTCGTTGCAAATAACTTCTAAATTACTTTAACTTTTATTATTATTTGAAAGCTCAGACACCACCCTCAAATAGACTTAGTCTGATTATTATCGGAATTAATAATTATGTTTTGGTAATATGTCTTTTTAACATCGTTCAACAGTTTATGATGTTGCTTTTTAAACATTTCATATACAGGGTCTAACTCGGGGTAAGTGCATTCCAAACAGTACCAGTTCTTTAAACCCCTACTAGATAATTTTACTTTAATGTTTATCCAAGATTTATTAGATTTGTTCTTACTGACATATAGTTTTTGTAGAGGGAAATAGACATTGAAATAGTACAAACACGTCATACAAATAATCAAACACAACGTTAGCATCGGAAAGAGTGTACAATACAGTCCAATTTTCGTTCAGTAAAGCAGTTTTATATTTTCCCATCGAATCTTCTGTAAATCTTCGCATAGAAGACCGCACATTGCTAGGTGTAGGTTTACACATTGTAAGTTCTAACTCATACAGGGCCGTACGATGATCCGAAATAACATTGTCTATTACGCACGGCATGCCGGAGTTGTCATAGTTAATATAAATATGATCGATCGTTTTAACTGATGTATTTGTAACTCTAGTCGGCCATTTTACCAAGTTGGTAAGATTGAACTCTGTCACAACATTACTCAATTTTTAAAAATCGTTAGAGCAGTTATAATCTGTCTATATCATAATCGCTACAAATAAAAATTTTAATTTGGGTTTACACACAATTAAAACGCCACTATTTTTTCATAAAATGTTAGTAGATCTGCAGAAGGAAATCTATAAAATGTTAAAATAACGTATGTATTTTTACTAGTTCTATTTGTACATGATAATGAGCAGATTTCAATCTGTTTGTCAATACAAAACCTTAGAAGATAATCATAATAATAATAATAAATAGCTTTATTTTCTCAGTTACAAGAAAAAAGGCGACGATCGGTGCTTTTAGCTTTATAATAATTTACCAAGTCAGTTTTCACCCAGATTCCCAAGCCACCACTTTTGTAGTCCATCGTAGTGCATCTAGTGTAGACCGAAGAACCTATAATTGAAGTAAAAGTAAAGTAAAGTTCGGACACTTCATTCCATGTAGGAACATGGCCTGAGACAAGGCGAGTCAGGGGCGCCGCAATATCTCTATCTGAAATCCAGTCAATCTGGCACACCTTAACGGCGTACTGGGTGATGTGGTTAGCATCACGCCTTCGACGACTGCCTTAATTTCCCTACTTCCACAACTGTGATTTCGGTACCCAATTTTTAAAGAGACTGGGTGTGGGCCGCCCGCCAGTTGCTAGATGTGGGGATTGAACCCCGTACCGTGGCACCGCAGCACCGCAGCTTGAGCTCCTTGACCGCTCGGCCACGCTGACGAATCATAATTGAAGTAGGTACCCTTAATTAATTCACTATTGGCGCCAATTTCCATCAAGCATTAAAAAATACGTCAGAAAATTCACTAACATCTATATTAGCAAGTCATTTATTTTGTTGATATTTAAAGATTGTATATTTAATAATCGCAAATCTGGTTCAAAAGCTACATTTGATATTTTTTCGTTTGCTTCTCGCTTTTAAGACAATTTTCAATTATTTCAATGGCTTCAAAACACAACTTCATAACAGAAAGGTTCTGACATTTATAGTCACGTCGACTTTAAGCAGTTTTAATCGTTTCTTTATCCAGTTTTAGCAAAACGTTAATTCTAGATACTCCTTTGGTAATTTAATTAATTAACAGCTGATTGACTGATAAACATGGAAAACATTCCAGAGTACGAAAATCGTTTTCTTATAAATCTGAGTTATTGAAATAAACAGTAAAACCGCTCTTCGTGTTAAAACGTTGAAATTAACAGTTTTTAGAACCATCACGAAAAATTTTGTTTTAACTATGCATATGGCTGACGCAAAAGCATTTCTTAAATTTGAGAAATACTTCAATCGAAGCTGTCCAATCATGGATGACTCATCCGCATTTTTGAAATAGCAGCCGAGCACATCATAAATGTTTTATTTTAGATCTAGGTAGAAAGTCGAGCTTGCATAAATTAATTAAGGATCATGTTGGCGATTTTGATTACGCCAACCTCATCATAATAAAATTGCAGCAATAAAAGGTGCAAATAAATTAAAATAATGTTAGAGACCACCAAATTGGATAGGAAATCCCTAGTTTTTAATTTCTTATCGCAGCAGTTTTAACCAGTTCCTCCAGCTTCAAAGCCGTTAATAATAGAAACCGTCTCTGCATTTCCGAGATCAGCTCCAGCTTTCTTGAAATTGCTAGGAAATGCAAGCTAAGTGCCTGTGCAGGTAATTCTTACGGAACCGCCGCCGTTCGAGTTCATATATCACTTTCGCTTTTTACTCGTAGTTAGCGCTTCTTTGGCTGGTAATTGGTTCAGTTAGCGGTTTTCTTTCTCACGTGCTTTTATTGCCGAATACCTAAGGCTACTGCCAAAGAATTTTGTGCTGCTTTCACTTTTTATGAGATAATTTCTATTTTTCGACACCTGGGCTTCTACGCCTCTAATGTGTTGTTTGGATAACTACTAGCTGCGTACTACGCACGTTACGCCTTTTGAATGTAAAACCGCTATGCTAACTAGTGTGTTTATTGACACACACGCATTTGTATCGGTCTCTCCTAGAGGAAATCGTTTGCCTGAATAATAATAGGGCTAATTAAATGGAAAGACACAACGACAATAGTTATATTGTTAATACTTTTCTTGCTGGCTGTTTCATTCTTCACCAATTTCCACCTTCTTCCACTTCTCTGTTCAAGATCGTTTTGTCGCCCAGCCTTACCTTTTCACGAAAGTTTCATGATTTTTCCTTCATCTGTCAGTTAAGAAACGTACTTAACTGCTTGAATCATTATTCTTTTACTCTCATTATAATATCTTGTTAACCTTCCTCAACATTTTCATTTATTTTAATGCACGAACTACAAATCACTTTCGTGTCATCTTTGTGATAATAAAATTATTCTTTGAGGAGTTGGTCTGTTTCCCTATTGTCCACTCTATAGTCACTTCTTATTTTTCTTTATCATTCTCAGTGCTCACCTTCTGCTCGTACATTTCGTCGTTAAGCATTTCCATAAAGTGTCAATTCCACGTCTCTAGAATGTTTTCTTCGTCTCCCAATAGATTTCCGTCAATGTCCTTACAAAGTACTGGCATGCTCTAGAATATTCCCTTTGTTTTCTTAATTTCATAGTAGACATCTACTACTCTATCTGTTCTATTTGCTTCCATTATAAACCCTTCTTATTTTTCACAACAGTCGTTTTGCTTTTTTCCTTTTGCTTCGCTGAATTATTTTTCCAGATGAGTTGCTCTCTCCTATTTTTTACGGCCTTCATTAAACTTATCTCTGTTTGTTTCTATTTTCTCTTCTGTAAGCATCTTCTTTGCTGATTTCTTTATAATGCCTTCTACTTTGCTCCATTTCTCTTCTACTGTATAACCTTGTATTAATTTTATGCCATATTCTTCCATTTTGCGTTTCTTGCATATTTCCTATATTACTGTAAGCTTCCATTTCATTCTTTCCTACTTTTGTTACAGTTTGGTCTGTTGCCATATCTGTTCCTCTAAATATTATCTAACATTAATATTATGATCCATAATAAAACGTACCGGGAAACTATCAAGGGAGCTTCCGGTGGAACCACTCAGCCACAGAGCAAATCTTCATGCTTAAACAGATCCAATATACCTGTAACGAACATCATAAATTCATCACTATTCAAGCACATGGCTCGATAAGGAGGAGATAGATATATGAAGCAATGCAAACTATGAAATTACCAGAAAAGATACTAAGTAAGATATTGACGTGGTAGAACACATAAGCATTTGGTGAAGAGTAACGGCAAAAAAATTACGAACTTTAGAGCAACTGTAAGACTGAGGGATAGTCTTATAACTACAGAAATCATGAATGTATAGTTGGCATTTGATTTATTGAACAACGAAAATACAAAAGTGAAAATACCGCATCGAATATACATCACTTTGAAAATAGTGTATCCGTAGAATACGGCTATAATTGGCTCAAATTTTGAAAATGACAACGTTCGTTGAATAATGAAATAGACATGATATAATGAGTTAAATTTCCAAATAGCCCCATTCCATCACTATCGACGATAGACTATTTTATCTCAAAATTTCAAGATACAGCGGGTGTAGTATTAGAAAGTATGAGAGGTAATTTGTATTTACATGTTACTTAGTAACGCGTCGTTGTAACCAAAAATAAAAATTACTTTAACAATATTCAACTTTTTAATTCTTTATCAACGATGGTCACAGTTATGTCCCATGTTCCGTATTAAAAATGTTTAAATATATACTAAACGAAATACTACTTGATAAACGTTCATCTATTATTCACCATTTTTATATCGTTCTTGATATTATAAATTTCTCAGGACGTGCTTCCTTCGTTTAACTAATACATAAGGCAGATAAGTGAATGCAGACCATGAGAAAAAGTTGACAAATTATTTGAACAGAATAACAGGAGCGATTATTATCATAACTATTTAATGTCATCTTAAAACTTTTGGAAATCTCTTAGGAACAACGGTTGCCGTGCTAGAAATATACAGTCTACCATCAATTGTCACTTTCATCCATAACCACCCAACTCTCGAAAACCGTTCTTGCCATAGCAATAGTCTTTCTTCCCTATATTCACCAAGTCTGCGATGGCGTAGGAAATATTCTCAAAAAAAGAAACACCAAAACAGTATTCAAACCCCCGAGCAAGGTCTCACAGGTTCTTCCTATAACAAAATATAAATTAAATACCACGTCAGCTAAATATATTTATAGAGTGATGTGTTTCTATCGGACTTTTTCCACTCTAAACCAAACGCTAAAAGAGATGGACAGAAATACAACACCGGCAGGGGATGAAAAAACGGAGCCAACAACCACGGCAGTAATACCATACATCCGAGGAGTTTCCGACAAACTGTGAAGAATCGGAAACAGATTCAATATAAGAACTGCCTTCAAGTCCACGACAACTTTAAGAGGCATGATGACGCATACCAAGACGAAGATCAGAGTTCAAAGAACTGTATCTACAGCGTACCGTGCGAGTGTGGAAGACAATACATAAGGGAAACACAACCACCTCTACGAGTGAGATTATCGGAACGCCGCAGAAATATTAGACAGGGCGAAACCATCAAATCCAGATCGCAGAACACGTCTGGAACGAAGACCACCGCATACAATGGGATAACGCATGAATTGTAGCTAAAGAGGAAACCAGGTTCCGTAGGAAGCTGAAAGAAGCTACATACATAGCGCTAGCAGTAAAACCAATTAGCTAGGCTAGCGCAGAACTAAAACCCATTTGGATGCCACTACTGCCCAGAGAACTACAAAAATAGTCTACTGTGCATACAGCGGTAAGATATATATAAGTTTATAACTAAAATATATTACCGCGCTGGTGGCCTAGTGGTAAGAGTGACAGACTAGTGATCAGCGGTCCCGGGTTCAAACCCCGGGGGAGGCAAGAGTTTACGAATAAAAGCGTACAATATCAGTCCTTCTCAGGACTAACCAGGAACACCTGAAGACGAGAGTAGATCAAAACTCCTGAAACGTCGTGTGATATACACCCTAGACAGTGGAAAAAGTCCGATAAAAACACATCATAATAGACCACTGCCAAAAAATTACATTCAGAGAACAATATTTATAGAGTGTTTTGCTTTCTTGCTGTATACATTGGTGTAACAAGACGTTCAGTAAAAGCTCATGTCTCTGAACACCAGCGTTGCCTCAAGTCGGGTCTCATTTCTTCATCAGCCATCGCCGAACACCAACACGATACCGGTCGTAAAATTCTTTTCAGTGAAATTTTTATTATCTGCAAATCCCCATTCTTCTTTAGCAGAAATATTTCCGAAGCCATTGGGATTTACAAACACTCTAATGATCTCAATTGAATCGAAAGCTTTTCCCTTCCTTTCATGTGAAAGGCATTAATTTTTAAACCCCGCCCACTCTACTCTTTACTCAACCGCGACGACATTTGTCTATAAATTTCGTCCTTTTTCTTCCGATCGCTAGAAGAGTTATCGTGCTCATCTATCCCTTCTCTTGCAAAAGAATTTCGCCTCTGGTGTAGTTTACACCCTGAGTTACCCCCTATAAAAACGGGCTAATCGTTGAGTTTTTAAATCTCAATAATGACGCGGTCCTATGCCCAGCAGTCGATCGTTACATAATGTTCTAGACCTAGGCTTTGGAAATGGAATAAAAATTGTAAAGCACAATTTTCTGGTCTTAATCGACCTCTGAACTATCAATTATGTTATGCAATCATATAGTATTGTTGACGCTCTTTTCAAACAGTTCACTAATCCTAAGCTTTTCTACACTGTCGGTGTAAGGCTGGTGGGTTGAATTGTTTTATTTGTTCGGTGGTTTCTGGTAAATTGCTTTCCATTCCTTCCTATCTTGCTGATATACCCACTTTCGGTTATATTAAATAAACTGCTTAGTAAACTTAACACATAAGAAAATACATATAAATAATATAAGTTGACTCTTGCTTTTAAATATGCAAACAAATATTACAGGTAAGGAATTCAAACCCCGTTTTAGACTTCAATCACAATATTTATATCGTATTTTGATAAATGCAATATACTACTCAGGTCCTCGTAGAACTGTTCAACTTTATTGTCTAACGTGGTCGTATAGCCTTGAATTACATTTACATTGACTGCTTTATCTTGTAGCTTCAGCATTCACAATCCTTCAGAAAAGGGGATAACATTTTTACAGATTGATTAACTTTTTTTGTCTACGATGTCAAATAATATCTGTGTTTTTCATTATTATTGCCAAAGGAATATACGATACTGTCTTCAATTTGTAGTTTGCCATTCTCTGACCAATAAGTCTTGTTAATGGCCAAAACGTTCAAGTTGAGCATTTTTATTTCTCGTATTGCATTGTGTATCTTCCCTGCCTCGAATAGTTTACGGACACTCCACGCGCCAGTACTCTGGGCTATTATTAAGTTCGTTATCAATAATGAAGTGATTTTATTGGGAAGATAATAGAAGGATAGCTTCCCGTTGCTTTTCCTTCGGCAGCACGCCCTCGCAATTACTGATGAAGCTGCTGTCCACCATCAGGCTTGTTGGACTGTGGGAAGTTTCCCTTATGTTCCTCATATCTAATCAGCGTTCCCTGATCCGCTACCTCGGGACGCGCCTTCTAGGCTCTATGCACTTCTTTCGGCACTTTTTTACATAAACTAATTTGCCAAATAAACACACACATCAAAAACAAATAATAATAAGGGGACCCCTGAAAAGCAAAAGAGAGAGAGAGAGAGAGAGAGCTTGGCATTCAAATCATCTAACCTTGGCTGTACAGAACTCAAGCTTTCCAAACATAGAATACATCTTACTAAATGCCGACAAAGAAATACATAGGTTATACATATGCTGGCATTACAAATTTACATTTACACATTATATGAAAGAGTCAAAAAATCTCTATAAAACTGCGAGACAGGAAAAATTACGTTAAATCAAGTTCGTTACTGTTGAAGCGAGCGCCTCTTAATTTAGGCACGTCATTGGGAAAACTCGCTTACAATTTCAATAAAACACTACAAAAATATAATGCAGATACCTCTCGCTGACAAAGCTGACCTCATAGGTGATTCAGGAAAGGTGTGAAGTTCGCCCGATTCAGGCCTGACCGTCGTAGCAGATTTAAGTGAAAACTGTTAGATGGCTTGAAGATGAATAGAAATTGACAGAAGCGGTGTAGCGAGCCTCTCGCCAACAATTTCTATAAATAATTTGTAGCAACCAGGTCGAAGCGTTGCCCCAGGGTTTACACAAACTGCAAAGACCGTTGTTTTAAATCCGCAGATGCAAATAAAGGCGAACGGGGGTTGTAATAAATCAGGAAATCTAAGTCGTCATCTATAACCGGAAATTTCACTCCGAAGAACTAGCTAACTGCCAAATGCGACACATCGATTATGACGACAATCCAGTCACACACATAGCTCTTAAAACCAACGGCCTGAAACTCCCAACGACCCGGGGATTTTCGATATCAAAACTTTACGTCCTATCCTTCACAATCGGCGTTCGCGTACCCCCTTCCTACACTTACTTATGGCTTTGCTTTGAGCCGTTTCACTATTTACTCTCATAGCGTAAATACTTTAATTTGGCGGTAGACCAACATCTGATGTTTCTTCTCGACCAACAACCGTTCGTGTTTTCAAGATTCTAAGCGCATTTCGACGGCGAACCTTCCAGATTAAAATCGAATTGGTTAAATAAAACACAAAGTGACGCAGCAGCGTCTGGACCCCATGCAGTAACTTTAACATTAAGCTCAAGGAGGTAATTAAAACGTGACACAACTGTCCTCTGGCACAAGATACGACGGAGAGACATCACACACCCCGACAAAAATGTGCGCGCTAACTTACGCCTGAAAATATTTGGTGGTGCACAGAGGCGTACTGGCACAATATGCTCAAACATAAAAGCGATTAAAACTAAAAATTACCGTAATAACTCTAAAAAATTGAGTAAAGAGAATTATTGATATTGCACTATCAAATCTGCTGTTTTTATGCTATACATTTCTTTGAATATCTACTATTAGAAATAATTTCATACATTAAATAATTTTCAAAACATCTCATTCCCACCTTCAGATAGATGTACAAATGCCAGGATGATGTATTTCTCCTCAATATTTCGAGCAATTCTCTTCAATTTAAAGCAATAATATGTACAATTCTACTCAAGAAGCTGATGGGATAGCTTACTTACTTACACTTACGTAGAGGTAAAAAAATGCAGGCATTTTATTATAATTCGTGTGTGTCTATTGCTTTTCTACTAACAATTCGTTTGTAGCTTGCTTTTCAGGGAAGTCTATAATTTTATTATTTTGCAGAACACTGCTATATATTCGTGTTCATTTTATTAATTTATCATTACAGAAATTATAGTAACAATCTATGGAAAGCTACTCTATAAATTTATCGAATAGTGATCCTTTTTGTAGTATGTAGCGTTTTAAATTATTCACATAATACTTATTGGGGATAGTAATCATTTAGATAAGTTCTTGAAAAGATGTCGTCGTGGCAACTAGTGTATTTCGCAGGTTGCTTTTTATATGATTAATTTCTAATTGGCTGCAGTGCTTTTGTTTAAATTTCTTATCGTTATCAACTCTACTTTTATTTGAAGCAGTCTGTGAGAGGTTGTTGGAGGTGTTGTTAATTGTACTTATTTGAATGTTTTTATCAAAATACTGTTTATCGACAAAAGCAAGCTTAAAGCAATTTAATGTGATACTGTTAGACACTTTCAATTGCAAACCTATTTTGTACGAGATATGTTATTGATCTGGATATTCCCATATAAATAATCGTAGCTGCAGTTTCTTATATCGTAGAGAATATTGAAAGACATTGAAACATTCAGTCGGCTAACGGTTAAAAATAAACTTAACCGTCCTTTTGTCATTAATCGGAAATATTATCAATTTAACAATTTATTGTATGACTAATCTAATTGCTAAATATACGTCTTTAGACGCTCGTTCAAAGCAAGTTTATGACGAAAGATTTTACAGTATTTATCACAGACCTGTGTAGCAGATCGCTTCAGTCACGTTGTGCGAAAAGTCCAGCAGTTCATGAGTTCTGTCAACAACAGGCCAAATTCCCAAATCGAAGTCCCTGAATTCCGCAAGATTTCTAAGAAGCCAAAAGGTTAGCCAGCAAAAAAACAGCATGCCATCGGATAATACTAGTTCGGCAATGACGTAGTAATAGCGCACATGACTGGGTGTAGCCTCCCATGGTGAGCTTGACCGTCCATCGCGATCTCACCTAGGGCAAGGCAGTTCGGTTTTAATTATTGCAGTGTTTTCCAAACAACTTGCTTGCAGCGGCCAGCACTTCGGAGAACATGAACTCCGATTCGAATAGCAGGATAATTCCGGAGACACGGTGTTTCAGTAACTGTTAGTCATTCTGCACAGAGATAATGCGAACTTACGAGCAAAAAAAATCGGGTTTCCTGAAACAAGCAATCATAGTGAACGTCAATGGAAGTGTTTCCAGAAAGACCTTGTACAAAATAAAAATTTGCAGGAATATTTCATTAATAGAATTAATTGATGTTGCGATTTGCGGAACTGGAATTATGAGAGTACAGACAAACACCATGCTAGAAGACACGTATCTGGCCTTGTCCTTCAAATCTCAGTTCAGAAACCACTGCTTCCAATTTTATGTATACAAATAGAGTAACAAAAGACAGTCAATTAATGAAGTAAAATTTGTGGTTACGTAACATTCACTTCTTTTTCTCTTGTTCCTTTATCTTCTTATTTTTCTTAGAACAAATGACTAATTTGTTTGTCTTTATTTGAAAACAATCTGTTGCTTTCGCTTAGTCTAAAACTTTTATTCATAGAATATAGCCTTGTCACAAGCATGCATCCAAAAATTATATTTTCTATGTACGTGAAATTTGGCGTTTTCCAATATAACTTGATATGACCAGTAATAAATGGAATCAAAATCGTTTTTGTTAAACCTAAATCATTTAAAATCACGCTGCAGGCGTATAGATAGAGAACAGAAGTACGACTGAAATAACAATCCTGGGAGTAGGTTTAAACAAACATTAATTTAATAGACCGTTCGCAAAGATGACATTCAACAAAAGGTAGCAATATTCACAGAATATGGCAGAGAAAATGTAAAACTTAAGAAAAGGGTGATGGTTATACAAAACCTTCAAAGTAAAAGAAATTTAAAAAGGTTCAAAATTACATAAAAGAAGGTTCACTAACCAAAGTACAAGAAACAAGACAAGCGGTAGGAAAAATTCCGATGTAAATAGCTTAGATGCATGTATGATCACATGACTTCATAAAGAAGACAATACCATACTATAATTGAAATAAAAGTTAAAAGATGTACTTGCTCCATTAAAAGGAAGAATAAAGAAATTCAATTCATCTCAATCTAATTGTACTATGAAAGGCCAAGGCTACGTAGCAAGAGGTATAGGGTTATATGTAATAGAGTTCGTTATCACCAAAACAATATAATTAACACCTCCACAAAATCTTTTAAGAAGCATCACGTATCTTCGTTATGGAATTATTTAATTTTCTGAATTAACACTAGGAGAATCTAAAAAGAAATGGAAGAACATTTAGCAGGCCACTTCAAAAAGGACCACAACAAAGAATCAAACAAAACGGGAAGATGCCGTTTTGTTTTATTTCTTTATGTTCGCAGTGATAAGTAAAGATAAAACACACAACTCCATAGCCTTCCAGAGGATAAAAGTATG
Source organism: Agriotes lineatus (assembly GCA_940337035.1). Lineage (NCBI taxonomy): Eukaryota > Metazoa > Arthropoda > Insecta > Coleoptera > Elateridae > Agriotes > Agriotes lineatus. The sequence continues at coordinate 47,323 of CALNHX010000841.1, forward strand.
GGATCAAATTGCATGCTTGACGTTTTTTGGCCATAATGTCGGATTGAGCTTTTGTATTGCTTGTTTATCTGCTGCTTGTAATTGCTTTTTAAGAGTTTTCCGCTAAAGATATTATGCTCTCCAGATACTTGTAATCTTGGCATTTCTGTATTATGTGTTTGTATTTGTAAGTATCGTGTCTGTTCGCATGCCTCTAAGTGTTACGTCTTTTTATAGTTTATTCTTCAACCATTTGCTTGATAGGTATCCGAGTACTTTCTGATCAAGTATTCTATGTCGTGTTAATCTCCTGCTAAGACGAAATTCAATTAATGCATAAATCATACGCCTGAAATTTGTACGTCGCTAATACGTCGCAATCCTCGCTTCAGTGGAATACCCGATAAAACCGAAAGCCCAGCGCTGTCCGTCCATGCGTAGAACGATGTCTATCGCAACTCCACTCAGCTTCTCTTCCAGAAATAGAACCAGATGGTGTAGCTTATAAAAGTATATAACCAGGTTATTTAAGCAGTGACTCGTCCAGCAGCTCTAACTGACAGAGCCCCCAGCTTCTATGCCCTTTGGGGCTTAGCCGAAGCCAACCAGAACGGTAAGACACACTTGAGGCCATGAGCCCAACCTTCTCTAGCACCCAAAACCTTTCTGTACTTGCTTTTCTGGTCCGGTGAACAGAAATGCCTGAGAGGCTGCTTCAGGATTCCGTTACTTTGCGCTGATTCTATCCGTCAAGCACGTAAACAAGACTGTGTTTACGTTTTAAACCAATGTAGTCAATGGTACTTGAACGGACGACAGTAAAAACCACCCTTGGAGCACAGCCTCATGCCCCATAAATATTATGGCTTAGAAAGGGTAGTGAATGAATCAAACATTAAATGCAGATTGCTTTTTATTATAAAAATAAACTAGTATTTAAACAAAACTAAAATGCTTAACGCAGTAACAATATCAAAGTTCATATATACAGTTTACTAGGACAGAGTGTTTAAATTACAAAACAGCAGATAAGCAATTGTGCAGTTTTTATTTCCTGCTAGATCGAAGGTCGCCCGTTGAACTTACTACTGTAGGTCGGTATTGTGCATGGAGTGCAGATTTGCATTTTTCCTGGTCTTTAACTCGTCTGATTGCGTAATAACACTGGCTTTTAAATTATGAATAATGTTTCGTAAATTTGGACTGAAATATATAGTTTTAATCTAATTTAAACATATTACATTTAGTAATTATGAGGCAAATCTGGTGATTGCAACATTAAATTTTTCTTGCTAATAAATGGGAATTGCATTTAAAAACGTGCAACTGGATTTCGTAAATTTTAGAAAATAAAATTTATGTGTGTTTAAATCAAGTTTAAACACCGGTATTAAAAATCAATCCTAAAACCCACCCTTTACGTATTTTGCGTGGTTGCCGATACTCCGGTATCAACAAATATTTCCTTGAAACCGCTTCAGGTCGTATCTCTGGTCGCCGATATCCGTTGTCAATATACGACGCTCAAATTCGCTTTTAAAACCAACCCTGTATGCTCTTTGGGGTCAGAACAACAACTTTATACCACAAGATGACAACAGAGAGGTTGCAACGAACTTGCAAGCTGCGACAACCTAGGCATCCCCCAGGTTATTTCCCCGGCAGAAATAATTAAGGGTATGACGTATCTGTTACAAGGGTGCATTCCTATCCATTGGCAAGGTCCTGCCGTAATTCTCTGTGCACCCCGAGCCGCTAGGCTTTTGCACGTTGTTGTTGTGCGCTCGGAGACGTGCACATCGTGTAAAATCGATTCAATAAACAATTGCAAAAATACTAAGTTTTATACCGAATATTTATCTGATTTTTGAACTAAAATATTAATAAAGGTTTTGTGCAGTTTTGTGGCATTGAAGATTACACTTTAGTGAAAAATATCAATGTAAAATATAATATTGAAATAATGACTATTTGCAAATATTGTACCAAAGCGATAACAAAAACATCGTCTGACATTCACGGTAGAGGTCAATGTTGTGCATCTTATCATTCGAACGGCACTTGCTCGGATGTATCAATAAATCAACTGGCTATGATAGAAAGCCAACCCCGACGTCGACGACGATGTTGCTTCCGCCAACACCGGCGCAGCTACCGATGGGACTCCACAAGAAATGATGAATTTTATGCGATCAATGAAGACCGATATGCAACGGCTCCGCGAAGAAGTGGATTTTTGCTCTAATAAAATATCGGATTTTGAAGCAAAGCTTATAAAAATAATACTTTAAAGCAACTGATTTGCTAAAGACAGAAAAGAGCAAACTAAAACAAGATATTCATAAAATAAACAAAAAAGTTAATATTCTCGAGCAATCGCTTAGATCTATATAACAACATTGAGATACAAGTCATCCCAGAAAAAACAACGAAAACCTAATGTCTAGCATCAACAAAATTAGCGAATTGCTTAACTTCAAAATTAAAAGTAACTTGATAGGTACATTATTTAGAATACTTACTCAATCGGAAAGTAAACCTACAAACATTATTATTAAATTTATATCAAAGTTGCACAGAGATGGGTTCTTGGAGGCTTCTAAAGTTTCTAGAAAAAAACCGGAAAACCACAGAGGATTCAAAATTTGTGGACTTTCCGATAGGTTTTTTATAAGCGAGCATTTGGCTCTTCAAACAAAATTACTTTTGAAGCAAGCACGCCAAGCAGCGCAACAAAAACAATACAAATTCGTGTGGGTTCAGAACGGCAACGTACTTGTGCGTCAAGCTAAAAAAACAAAAATAATTCATATTGTAAACGCAGAAGACCTGTACAAACTATAATTTAGCAAACTAAGGTAAGAGTTACATAGTGTTTAATCTTCGCAATGGCTCGTTGTTTATCAGAATGTCCAAGGGCTAAGGACAAAATTAAATATATTTAAACAAAACGCTTCACTAATTTACCCAGACATTCTGTGTATCACGGAGTCATGGCTAAATAACTCAGTTATGGACGAGATTATAGATCTTAATCGATATACTATCTTCCGAAGAGACCTCGAAAGCACTGCAAGTAAAAAATATGATGGTGGCGGTGTGTTTATTACGGTGAAAAATAAGTTTGGTGCTATTTTGCTGCCAGATTTCCAGAGTAGTGCCGAAGATGTTTGGATATCAATAAAATTAAGCAATAATAGACTCTTGTTAGTTTGTTGTGTTTATTTGCCTTCTGAAGACACTGATGCGTATACATATTTTTCATCAAAACTAACAGACTTAACATTTAACGAAAATACGTCAATGTTAATCTGTGGTGATTTTAACTGTTCGACCACCAAGTGGTTACAAGTTTCAAAAAACTAGTATTTAGATCCATACGACATAGATAAAGAATATTCCACTTTACTTCTAAATCTGTCTTGTCATAACTGTACGCAATTTAACACTGTCTTTAATAGCGATAAGAAACTACTAGATTTAATTTTTTCAAAGATAACGTTTCTGATCTCAATCATTGCTCGAATGCTTTTGTGCCGGAAAAATCTATTCATCCCTGTATTGAGTTCTTAAATCAAGTTACGGAATTTAAAAGTCTTTCATTCAACAATACCACGTATTTTAAAAAAGAAAATTACATAGCTATAAATCAAAAAATGTCAAGCATTGACTGGGACTCCGAATTTAAAAATAAATCGCTTAACTAATCAGTTGATTGCTTCTATTCACTAATAAACTCTATTGTACAAGAAAATGTTCCAACTTATTCTAAGAACAAATACTTTCCAATTTACTATAGACCAAATACAATTAAATTAGTAAAGCAAAAAACAAGTTACATAAAAAATGGAAAAAAATATAAAAACCCTAATGACTATAATTTAAAATGTTGAGAGTGCAGTCAAAGAGACTCATTGATTTAGATTTTAAAAACTCTATTACTTCTGTAGAGAACGATCTGCCCTATAACCCTAATAGATTTTGGAGTTATAAATCCATAAAAAACGATGTGATAGTAAAATACCAAATGAAATGCATTGGGAAAGTACGCTCGCAAAAAGTGGAAAGGAAATTAGTGATTGGTTTCAAGATTATTTCGCGAGTGTTTTTGAGCCTGAAAGATATAGTTTTACACAATTTCTAAATAATTGATCAATAAATAATAATGTATCCTTGCAAAGCATTGTTTTTAGTGAGGCGGAAGTCTCGAGTGGGCTTCTAGGCTTTGACACGAAAAAGGGTGCAGGTCCTGACAACCTACCCCCCATATTTTTCAAAATCACCGCATCTGAAATCTCAAAACCAGGCACACTATTATATAACCAATCGTTAACTGCTGGACAATTTCCAGATGGGTGCAAATCGGCCATGCTTGTTCCAATATTTTAAAAGTGAGCAAAAAAAAGAATGTCAAAAATTATAGGCCAATAAGCAAATTATCTGCGGTTGCTAAACTTTTTGAGAAATTAGTCTATGAACACATATTTTATTTAGTCCAAAAAATCATAGGACCGGAGCAGCACGAGTTTTATAGAGGCATATCAATCGATACTAACATGTTTGTATTTACCGAGTATCTCCACGATCACATAGACAAAAGAATTCATGTGGATGCCATTTACACCGACTTCAACAAGGCATTTGATAAAATAAGTCATAATATTCTACTCTCCCGTCTTACTGAGGTCGGGATGAATGGAAACCTACTTAAATGGACGGATTCGTATATAAAAAACAGATCCCAATACGTCTCAATTCAAGGTCATCTTTCAGGCTCTATTACCCCCACTTCAAGCGTCCCACAGGGATCCCATTTGGGACCGTTGTTCTTTATTATATATTTAAACAAAATTGGGTCATCTTTTCAAAACTGTAGGTTTTTGCTTTACGCAGATAACCTAAAAAATTTTAAAACTGTAGAAATCATTGAGGATTGCCAACTTATTCAAAGTGATTTAGATAGATTAGTCCAATTTTGTAACCTTAATTCCTTATTATTAAATTTAAGCAAGTGTCAAACTATCACATTGTCTAGAAATTATATTGTTCATACTTTTAACTACAAAATTGGCCATTTCACACTCCCTAAGGTCGATCACGCTCGAGATTTGGGGATTATGATGAACTCTAAATTAATTTTTGGTATGCATATAGAATTGACTGCTACTCAAGCATCAAGAATGTTGGCATACGTAATGCAAAGATGTGCAACATTTTCTAATATCAGATCTATTATCTGTTTGTACAATTATTTTGTTCTTGGTCGGTTGAGTTTTGGTAGTATGATTTGGAATCCGAGATATGATGTGTATATAGATAGACTGGAACACATACAAAACAAATTTATTAAATTAATTTCTTTCAAAAGCTGGATACCGTGATCCTAAAGCGAATATTATAATGTCTCGAAAGCACTTTAATATATTGCCTCTAACTGTTAGAAGAACTATTACAGATAACTTGTTTTTGTATAAAGTCATTAACCATTTGTATAGGAATTCTGAATCTGAAATGTTATCTCTTATAAGCATAAATGTCCCTAGGTTTAATCTTCGTTATAATGAATTATTTAATATTCCATTTAGAAATACCACTTGTTCACAAAATTCTCCATTATGCAGAATAACAAATTGTACTAATTTATATTGCGATGTAATTGATATTTTTGTTATGTTCCCTGCCACAATAAAGAAAATTATAAAGGATCGCGTTGAATAATAACTGGCTTCTCAAATATTTAGGGCCGGTTGCAGATAGCAATGTTAAGTCTCGTGTTAGCTAACATCGCGTCAAAGTGAACAAAAACGAATCAAATCTCAAATGCTTATGGCAACTAATACATTAGTAAACCAAATTTGATGCGATTTTGTTCACTTTGACGCGATGTTAGCTAACACGAGACTTAACATTGCTTTCTGCAACCGGCCCTTAGAGTATTATGCATTTTTTCATTTTTCATACATGGTAGTTTAATTCGGTCGTTTTAATTTCCTCTTGTATATTGTATAGTAATACTTTGTAATTCTTCCGATACTCTTTTGGGCTCCTACCCGTTGTATCCCTATGTTCACCAAATAAATAGATAAATAAGAATTTGGCTTATTGCATGGCTCCGGGTGCCGTCAAATGTAGCCCCCCCCCCCTCCTATTTTTTAGTTAAGGTTTGATTGCATATTTTCCAGTTTTCTTTGCACGAAAGCTTGTAAAATAAGGAGATGATAATTAAATTGGACACAATACGGCGACTCCTAAATATTTTGTATTTACACTTTGGCTCTACAATTAATAGGGAAGCCAATATTCTAACATTAAGAATTTAACGTGTGTTTTGCTATGTTGCGCAGTCAGCGTATACACCTGGTATATCATTCCAGCCTTCTAGATGTTTTCAGTTAAAGTTGTAAACATGTTTTCGTTTTTTACTTCCCTCCTCTAAAACGCGAAGTATTGTAATCGCGAAAAAATTACTTTCCGAGATTTCTTCAGATGTTCATGTTTCAGGGTCCCTAGATGACGAAAAACAGGTTTTCTCAATTCCGTCTGTCTGTTGGCGGTCTAACTCAGCTATTTGTTGGAGGAAGACGATATTTTGCATGCGTATTATATGTCTACCTGGCATAAAACCAACAAAATTTTAGACAAATATATACAGGGTGAGACTCTTAAAACATAAAATTTGTTAATTTTTGCGTTAACTGAGAAATAAATAAAAGTAATAATGTGCACATAGCTCAAGCTTTGCTCTTGACAAAAATGGGACTCAACGGGGTAATGTCATAAAAGAGTCAAAAAGTTTCAGCAATAAGTCCGTTCTATTAAATACAGCCGCGCATCGCAAAGCCGGGAGAGGTCCTCGATGGCCCGATGATTTATACTGAGGTAGAACATGTGTTGCATGGAATAATATTGTGATTGAAAATGGTGCTTTGGTTGAACTGTCAAAGTATGACATTTATTAAAATGATAATTCACGAATCAAGTTTATACACATATATAACAATTTAAAATTATGTAACTCAAAGATCATTAATAAAATAAGTAAAAATATTAATGTTTTGGGGCACCATCAATAAAGTTTTGTCGTGGCTTCCAAATTTTGTATAAAAAGTACTAATAATTAAATTTAACAGTACCCATAATTATCACTTTATTGTGTTGGGTGATATTAGTATACCTTTGAGTTTATTTCAGTGCTCATGCTGGTAATTTTTAGGCTGTTAGGGACACCATTCGAATTGGAGACTTCAGTAAGGAGCTTGTTACCGTCAATTTTCGCTTTACTGTATTCTCGATATTTTGTTATCATCAATTTTTCGCTTTACTGTATGTTCGATATTTTTCGAATTGCGTCCGGATATTGCGCATTTTTGATACGCCGCCGTTGCACATTGTTGAACGTTCGCGACGCGAAAATTTGACATCTTGTCCCGGCGTTCGATCGAATAAGGTCGTTGGAAGTTTCTGGTGCTGTTCGAGGTTGCAATTTTGGAGAAGGTGCTTATTGATGTCTAGGCACTTCTCACCCTTTGGTTAGGGGATTTGTACGAGTCTCGACATTCCTCTGAATATAAATCTGGAGATACTGCCTGGTGCAGACTTTTTTTGACGCCAAAACTTCCCGAGCAAAACATTTGGAGAATTTAGTGTGAGTATGACCGTTTTCAGAGCCTTTTCGATTGCCCGCTAACATTTATTTCAATAATTTAGTCCCCACCACGTATTGGGTACAAATAAAAACTCCGAGAATCTCGACTTGCGGCTCGATGCGATCTGTGATAGCGTTATCTCGGCGCGCTTAATTGACGAGCTACTGTCCTCTTTTGGTGAGCCATCAAACCCCCGGAAGCCCGTTCCTACGATGTTATCAACGCTAAGAGGGCCTCGCACCAGCTAAAGGTAACCTTGCTGCTCTATTAATTGTGCTTGAGGTAGCCAGCGAGTAAGCGTGGCTGTACGTGCTTATGTGCCTCAATCGATGAACTGCCGAAAGTAATCTGTTTCTAAATTAAGATTAGCGCGCTATACCATCGCAAAATATTTATATCATGGTCTGGACGCATCACTTTAATTACATATTTTAATCTGTAAAGTACGAGGCTTCCCCTCGCCGTAGCTTTCACTTTAGCTACGAATTGTGATATTAATTGTTACATGTACCACGCTATAGAAATTCCTGGGGCGGTTGCCCGCTTGTAATTTACAATTTTATATTAACGTCACTCCTCGGGAGCTTCCAGGAATTTCCTCTATTTTGATGATTTGGTGTTTTAATTGGCCACCCCATTTTGTAAACAAGGATCCTTGGGGCATTTATATGCTTTTATATCGGCCCTAAACTTTTACTTATATGTATTTTATTGTGTCCGGCTTTACGAGTGAATAAAACGAATTTGTCTCCCCTGCACTTCATTGTTTGACTTCAGCTTTGCGCCGTTTTATTTAATCCACAGTGTTCCAATTTAGCTGTAGCGTAATCTATCAATCGCTGAATTAGGGGGTTATGTCTGTGTTATCTTTTTTTGTTATCCATTAAATTGGTGGCGCCATCCCCCCCCCCCCCCACCTCCATCTAATGAACCCACGGCCGTCTTCGGCTGCAGCTGATCGGCGACCCCTAATTAGCGATTGGTAGTGACTCGCCTAGGCATTGGCTAAGTGAGGCAATTTGGTGCTTTGAATGCTGCTCCGATTCGTTGAGCAATTAACGTAAGTATTATTCTACTACCCCCTTTTGTTGTGCTTATCAGGGATAACAAGCTGGTGAAGATTGTTAGCTGTAAAAGCGCGTATCTGGAGGCGATACGAGTTGGTTTGGAATACCCTACAGCTACCACAGAAGGCTTTGTTGCTGCCGTAGGAGCTTGAAGCCATCTCGGGGTTGCATCCCATTGTTGTGGTGAGTTCGGAGGAGACCTAACCTGTGAGAAAGTTTTTTATGTACGATTAAATTCATAAAAGAAACATAATATCCAGCTAATTTGTTACACAATAAATAATGATTCAAATAGAATTTTAAGGTAGCTAATAAAATTACACAAGAATGTAAGTTTTTGTTATTTACTATGTGTGGGGCATAAAAATGTAATTTATATCTCAATATTACAAATTAATAATAATTAAGAGTAATAGTCAATTGCTCATTACAATATACAGGATGAGTACCGTAAAAATTTATTTTTGCTCAACTCATAAGTCATATTTTGCACATAGCTCAAGTTTTTACCCTTGATGAAAATAGTCGTACTTTGAACCCAACAGATATATGGTGCACACCTTATAAAAAATTACTAGTGGACCCGTTGCAAAATATTTTGCAAGTTAGAAAACTTTTTTGTAACGTGTGGCAGGATCCATTAGGTAAAATTTAGACTTTTAAGTTTTTAAAACTACTCACACGTGATATTGCTGCCTATACTTGACAGTGGCTAAATACTGGTTGTGGCAAATACGATATAATCCCACTTTATCCATAGTTTGTTCTTGTGATTTATTAATTGTCATCGCAAATGATAGGCGCACTGAAAAATTTCTTTTCGGAAAGCAAAGAGTTAGTGCAATATTAGAATGTGTTAATCTATACGCGGTAATAATACTCTTCTGCCTGTAGCTTGTCCTTTTAATACCAAATCTAAGCATTTCTCGAATAGATTGCGTACCATTAATCTTATCTCATCTATTAAACCAGTAGACACATTTAAAATGTTCGAGGGAATATCTATTGATCCTATTTTTAGTGTTAAGCAATGTGAACATATTCCACTGAAACTTAACGAATCTAGAAATTTAGAAAATTATAAAATGTTGTCATTATGTGATAGAATTGTATTCACACTCAATATTGTTTTTCATATTCAGGCAAGAGAGATATACTTTTTTTGTTGATTTCATCGCAATATTCGTTTTTAGGGCTAAAATTGAGAATTTTGAGGGTAGGGTAAGACCGGCTAGAAAATCGATTAAATAAGCGACATGCGCTTCACGCGAGAGCGAACAAAACTTCAAAATAACACGTCCCAAGAATATGGGCCACGTGCACGGATTTTTTTTATAAAAGCTTGTTTGCAACTAACTCCGCCAATTGGCGTGGACTTAAATGTCCAAATATTTGTTTCTACACCAAAACTCCTCCAAACAGCGCGGGGCACACAAAGAATCAAAAGCAGACTAACTCCCCCCTCAGATTATAGAAAAACTGTGCACGATGCTAGCTTCGCTGTAAAAATGAAACCAAGGTCGAAGCGCAATATCCAAGCACCACCAAAAAAAGTAATAGCCAACCTAACGAATTTCGATGAGCGCGAACTGAATATCGGCACTAAGGGTGTGTTCACAGAGTGCCAACCGCTAAGAGAGCATTTACACCGTAACACCCTTTGGTGGTGAATTCCAAAAATCCCTGAAAATGGTTTGGCCTATTTGTAAGACGATCGAATATTCCAAATTTCAACTTCCTATCTGTAGTAGTTGGCTCGTTAAGGCAATCTTTAAAAAACAGATCTATTTAATTTAACGCTTTTAAGTCGATGCATTCGGCAAAACCCTGAAAATGGTTTGACCTGATTTGTAAAACGAACTAATTGGCGAATTTCGACTTCCTACCTGTATCTTCTCGTGACGATCTTTAGACACATCTACCTTATTTAAACCCTTTGAGAGGATATATTTCGAAAAACCCTGGCAATGACTTAGTTCGATGTGTAAAACGAACTACTGTGCCGAATCAACTTTCTACCTACAGCAGTTACCGTATTATGGCGGTCTTTAGAAAAACCTTAGAACAGAAAATAGACAGGAATCCGCATTTGTAAGAAATCCGTGCGACCGCGATGGGTTTTCAAAATGGCGGATGGTTGTTTCCTTTTGGCAGTGGCGTATCATATCGAGAGGGTGCATGTGCAGCAAACAATTTCAACATTTTTAATAAGTGCACTTTACACTATGTGATTTATGACTACATGTGAGTTTGTGTGACTTCAGTCACTGTCTGTAATTTAAATTGCTTCCTCAGATTGTGTGATTACAAATAATGACCCCATTATACGTTCCCTTCTATGCCCATGACTATTGTTGTGTACAAGTACGTATGACAAGTGACATGTCCAGAGAAATTATCTCTCTATTTGAAGTGAAAAGTAATATTAATACTTACTGATGGAATATAATGCCCAAAGTCCTGGTACTTGGGGTCTGAGAACAGCCAAAATTAGTCTCAAACTTACTAAAACCCACAACTGTCAAACCGGTATCGTGCCTCATTAGTCATACATGGGTTTTCAAAATGGCCGTTTCCGTCGCCTAGATGTTACAGCCAAGTTAAATGAAATGCGCCTTCCTGTCTTAAGAGAAAAACACATCTACCCCATTTAACCCTTTCGTGAGTTATTTTTGAAAAAGCCTGAAATTGATTCGACCTAATTTGTAAAACGATCTAATATGCCGAATTTCAATTTCCGGCCTGTAGTACATCATTTGTGATTATTTTTAGAAAAACACGTCTTAGTCGAATCATCAAAAGTTCAGAAACGCCTTTTCCAGGAAAAAAATGTAGAAGTTTTTTTCTCAACGGTTCTATATGTTTTTGGGGGCGCTGAATCCAAATATGAGGTTTGCCACCTCGCCAGGCGTCGGTTTCGTAACGAAAAAGACAAAAAAACTGAAATTTTCGGCAGTCTTTCAATTTATTTTACTATAACTCGAAAAATAAGCGATTTTCGAAGATATTAATCATATACCGAATTAAAGTATACAAAATTTCCTACAAAATGCATTTCTTAACTTTAAAGTTTGGATGATCAATAACGACGTTAGCGCGTGTTGAAGAAAGGTCATTTTTTTACTCTCCTTTAAAAAAGCTAAAAACGCCATTCTAACTGTGCTCTTGTGCCCTACTATAAACTTCATACACCTAAAATCACTTATTTTATGAATACCTGCTATTCGAGGTCATATTTAAGGAATTGTCGAACGTCAGTAAGGTCAATTTTTTAGTTATATATTTAATACACCTGACCATTTAGTTGGTCTCCTGCAGCGATCGTATATTGTACCTACATACATACATAATCCGGTCCTCTTCTACCTTTCGGTGTCGAGGGTGCTGTTTTAGGGTTGATCTTCACAAAACTGCCTCCACAGCTTCCTGTCCATGGCCATCTCCTTTGCTCTCGCCCAAGTTACTCCTCTTCTTTCAAATATCTTCCCTATTTCCTTGTTCCACGTATTTCTGGGTCTTCCTCTGCTTCTTTTGTTGTCCGTACCCATTTCCCATATTTTCTTTACAATTCTATCGTCCTTCATCCTTACAAGGTGTCCAAACCAGCGCAATTGTGTTTTCTCTATATAGGTAAACAGTGATCTTACTTTTAAGGTTTTTCTAATGTCTTCGTTTTTGATTCTGTCCTTTCTTGTAACTCCTTCTATTCTTCTTAGGATTCGCATCTCACATGCTTGCAATTTAGATCTTTGTTTAGCTGTTAACACCCAAGACTCACACCCGTACGTTAAGGTTGGTATAAAAACGGATTTATATATTTTAATCTTTGTATGCTTTGATACTTCTCTCTTACTAAGGAGGACTGTTTTTATTGCGTTGTACAAAGCAGCTGCACTTCCAATTCTGTTGTTTATTTCGGGTTCGATGTTTCCCGTGTTATTAATCATAGATCCTAGGTATTTAAAGTTGTTCACCTGTTTTATCAGACTGTTATCTAATCTCACACTAAGTTCTTGTTCGTCCTTTGCTATTTTCATTACTTCTGTTTTTTTAATATTGATTCTCATTCCGGTATTTTGTATCTCTTCGCTCCATATTCGTATGTTTGTTTGTAATGATTTTTCATTTTCAGCTAAAATTATTAGATCGTCTGCATATATAAATTCCGCCACCTTAACCGTTTCTAGCCGTCTCACTCCTACTCGAATACCCTTTATCATTTCACCGCATTTTCTTGCTATCCGATCCATGACTAAAATGAATAATAGTGCACTGATTACCCCTCCCTGTCTAACGCCTTTTGTTGTTATGAATTCCTTTGTGCATTGGTTTTCTATTCTTACTACATTCTTTGTACTGGCATACATACTTTTTATTGCTTCTCTGAGTTGTTCGCTTACATTTCTTTCTTCCAGTTCTTCCCATATTACATTCCTCTGCACGCTGTCATAAGCTTTTTCCATGTCGATGAAACAAGCATAGAGATGTCCGTTGTGGTTTAGTTTCTTTTCGCTTAATTGCCTCATGCTGAAAATAAGATCTTGCGTACTTCGTCCAGCTCTAAAACCGCATTGGTTGTCATTAATAGCATCTTCCACCTCTTCTCGTAATCTTTTTTCTAAAATTTTCTCATATATTTTACTTGGCACACTCATCAAAGCAATTCCTCTATAATTATCGCATAAACTGCGATCCCCTTTTTTGTGTATGGGTACTATTATTGCAGTGCTCCAATCTTGTGGTATTTTCTTTGATTGCCATATTTTTACTATTAATTTATGTATGATCTCATGTCCTCTGTTTCCCATGTGTTTCACCATTTCTGCATTTATCCCATCTTTTCTTGCTGCCTTCCCAGTCTTTAAATTCTTTATTGCGTCCTTTACTTCACCTATTGTTGTGTCCTGGCTTTCTGCCGTACTCTCATTATTTGCTGTAGTATTTACTTTTGTTGGCGTTTTTATATTTTTTTGTTCTATTGTTGCGTCTAGTAGGTTTATAAAATATTCGAACCATCTGTTTAATCTTTCTTCTCCAGTAGTTAACATTTGTCCGGTATTGTCCCTTATTCCTTTTCTTGGATCTTTTTTTTGCTTGCGTAATCCCTTTACGACTTTAAAAAGCATTTTTGCGTTTCCTTTTCCGTCTTCCTCCATTTTTCTTCCAAACTGTTCCCATGCTGCTCTTTTGGCTGTTGCCACTATTTCTTTCACTAGTTTTCTTTGTGTTTTGTATTCAGTATAGCTGTTGTCACTTTTTTTACTTAAATAGTTTTTCCACAATTTTTTTTTCTTTTTTACCTCTCTCTTTATGTTTTCATCCCACCAGGATGTTTGCTTGATTTTCTTTTCACAATTTGATGTTCCACATACTTCTGTAGCACTTTGTATTATTATTTCTTTAATTTTATTCCACATTTCCTCTACTTGCGCTATTTCAAGAAAATGCGAGATCTTGTTTATTTCTTCTTCTATTCGTTTCCTGTAGTTAACTCGTGTTTCTTCTTTTTGTAAGTTGTAGGTTTTTATACTATGATGTTTCGTTCCTTTGTCTTTCATTTGTTGCTTTACTTTTTCTTTTCCGAGCAGTTTAGCGACTACCAAATAGTGATCGCTTCCTATTTCAGCCCCTCTTTTAACCCTTACATCTTGAACAATACTTCTATATTCCTTTCCTACCAAAACAAAGTCTATTATTGATTTTTCACCTCGACTTTTAAGTACCCTTGTGTATCGGTGTATATCCTTGTGCTGAAATAATGTGTTAGTAACCACCAAGTCATTTTGTACGCAAAAATCTATCAATCTTTGCCCATTGTTATTTTTGTAATTCTCACCGAACCTTCCTATCGTGTTACCGGCATCTTCCGTGTTATTCCCAGTCCTTCCATTGATGTCACCCACTATAATTAGCTTTCCTTTGCTGTTATCGGTTGCGTCCTGAAGGTCCTCCCAGAATATATCTTTATTTGCTTTTGTTTCATCTTCTGAAGGGCCGTAGGTAATTATTATTGTATATATTTCTTTGTCGTCTCCTTCTATTTCAATTCGCATTATTCTTTCGTTAATAAAGTCTACTTCTCTTATTTTGTCAACATCTTTGTTTCGGATCATGCATGCTACTCCCGCCTTTTCTCGTTCATTATGTGGCACACCACTATAGTACATTTGGTTTCCTTCAATTTCTACATTTCCGTTTCCTTTCTTTTTTGTTTCTGTAATTGCTAAAATTCTAGTATTTATTTTCTGGAACTCTTTTGCGAGTTCAATTTCCTTGCCGTTCACTGATTGTACATTCCATAATCCTATTTTCCATTGCCATTTTCGTTGCATGTTTGCATCTTTTAAAGCCTGGTCAATTTCTTTTGGTGCAGGTGGTGGGCTTATTCCACTTGCCCCACAGCCCGTATTTATATTTTTTGGGGCATTGGCTGGTTTTTTGGCTCATTGGCCAATTTTTCCAGCCTATCATTCCATAACCATGTTTCACCATTTATTATCAATTTATTGTAATAAACTTGCACTTGTTTGCCTTCAGTTCTTTGCTTCTTTGCTATGTCTCTTATGTGTTTCTGTATTCTACTTTCCTTTTGTGTCAAATCATTATCTATAAATATTCTTGATCCTTTAAACTTATTCTTATTTCTCATTACGTCTACTTTATCTTCCCATTCCTTAAACTTTGCTACCACAAAAGACTCTTTATTTTGTGGTTTTATGACATATGCTGATTCGATCTCCCCAGTTTTTCCTAGATTTACCTCTATAAATTCTTTTACTGCAGCTTTGGGGTCATTTTCGCGTATTTGGACTCCTTTTATGGTTATATTATTTCTTTTTTCTTTGCGTTCTATATTCTCCATTTTTCTTTCTAAGTTTACTAACTTTTCTTTTAACTCTTTATTTTCGTTCTTTAGTTGTTTCATTTCTTCTTGATAATTTTGTTGTTCCTGTTTAATGTCTTTAACATCACTCATTATTTGCTCCATCATTCCTATAATTTTATTAAATTTTTCCTCATTTTCGATTTCTATTTCAATTTTTCCTTTTGTCTTTATCGGCGCCCTGTTAGTTTTTTTTGACCTCTGAGAGAATTCTGGTGTTATTTGTTTTCGTTTCCCTCCTGTCCCTTCCGAGGTCGAATCTTCAGTTTCTGATGGCATTTTCTGTTATTTCAATTATCTATATATATTAACAAAATTTGGTGCAATAGTCGCTGTTTCGGAGAAAATATTTTCCGCGCGCGACGATCTCCGCCTTTGTTTCTCAACTTTAAATATAAACACAGCGCGGGACGTACCTGCACCGCTCGTGCGCTGAAATTATTCACTGCTGCGCTCACGTTTCTGCTGATTCCGTCGTGCCGATGCGCATTTGTTTACCCCGAAATCCAAGTATGCGATTTTCGCCTTAACCTAAAGGTTGTTTGCTAAACACTACACTGTTTTATACGAAAACTTTAAGTTGCTTTAGTTTGTTCACCATTTCAGATCAACCCTGCACTTTTAAATTATCACTTTATTCACTATTTCACGTTTTAAGCAGTATTTAGAATCGCGTATTCTCGATTTTAAACTGCACTGTGGAACGGAGCCGGCATGCCGATAATCACGTCGCCACACCATGGCCATATTGTACCTACGATTTTTAATTCAGTTAGTATATGTCAAAATGTCTCGCGAGTGTATCATATGCGACGGATCGTTAGATGATGGCACCAAAACGAGTATAGTGAAGGAAAAGGGGTTGGACGGTTTCATTGAAGCAAGCAGATGTCGAGAGGATGGAAAGATAGTGTTGTTTAAAAGATGTAAGATTGATAAAGAGATTAAGGTCCACGTAAAATGTAGGAAGAGCTACACTAATGAAATAGCTATTTAAGTAACACGGAATGTAAGGACCTATTAACATTTGAGGTAGGCAAGTACAAGCCAAGACGAAGTCGCGGCTTGTTGCCTGCCGAAAATGTTAATAGGCGATACATTCCGAGTTATCTTATTATATTTTTCCCGCTGCTTATCAAAATTTTTCTAGATTTTTGAAAAAATCGTTTGGTTTGTCACCTGTCACCAGGATTAATTTTCGTGAGTCGTGTTACCTGTGAGTGTCACATGTCACATAAACACTTGCAATTTATAAACAAAACGTCTAAATCTGCATCTTGCTTTGCTAATTTTATTATCCTAGGAACTTAATAATAATATTAAGTTCCGTTGTCAAGAAAAAGCAGCAAACAAATATAATCACCGACTTACACGTTTTGTTACTAAGGCTGTATCACTGACTTACATGATCAGCAGCGGGAAAAATTGATTAATGCTGCCCGTAAGAGGAATAGACAATGTAAGGATTTACCTGCACTTCGTTCGAATATGCCTCTATTTTCATTCAAAACCCACTGTTTTATATGTGGGGAGGAAGTGCCACCAGATTATTCAAACAAACAAATTAAAAAGCCACCACAGTACCGCAATCCTGTGTACCCTGTGACTCAATATACTGTAGCCAAAAACATAAATAGATTGCTGAAAGATCGAAATGATAAAACTTCAAATACTATTTTACATCGTATACGTTCAGTGCATGATTTGGCAGCTGCTGATGCTCAATACCATTTCTTATGTATGAAACAGTTATACCTCCCCAAACGCCAGACAAAAACACAAGGTAGACCTAGAGATGATGTGGATGGAGTAATGCAATCTATTTTCACATATATTGAAGACAGTTCTGAAGAATGCCAGTTTACAATAGAGGAACTAATGAATGAGATTGAAGGTGATTTTCGTCCTCACCCAAGAAGAATAAAACAGCGCCTCCTTGAGAAATATGGCAATGACATACTTGTAACAGCCAATATGCCTTATATTGTGTGTTTCAAGGCTACAGGTAACAAAATTATTTCTGATGCTTGGTATCTGGAGAGGTTGCCAGAGAAAGAGGAAAGGCTAAGAATTTTTAAAACAGCAGCAGCTATTATTGTTGAAGATGCACGATCTCAAGAGTGCAATTTGACACAGTACCCTCCACCAGATAACTTTACAGACAATGTTCACGAACTAATTCCAGAATCAATTCGAGTGTTTACAGATTCTGTAGTAATCAGCAAGAAAAAAGGAAATTTTGAAAAATGGAAGAAGAAATATCTTGCTATAGCCGACTGTCTACTTACAGCCATACGGCCAAAATCATATATATCTCCTCTGCAAGTGGCCGTTGCAACATTTTTGTACAGAAAGTACGGATCACGAAGGTTGATCGACGTGCTGAGTTCTTTGGGATTTTGTTCATCGTACACCGAAGTCGTACGTCTTGAAATGTCCTCAATGTTACAACCACCTTTAGCTCTTAATGAACAAGCACTTTGTCAACTGGTCTACGATAACGCTGACTTTAACATCAGAACTATTGATGGTCACAACACATTCCATTCCATGGGTGGCATAATTTGTGTTACTCCAAAGTCAGCTGTTGCCCCAGGTCTACATATAGATCAGTTAATGGACATACCTTCAGCAGAAATTGTTGGACGTGTAGGAACTGTTCCAGTAAAAGTTTTTGAGAAGACAGGTGCAGGCTTCGCTGCTGTTCAGATCAATTCTCTTAGTCCGAAGTTCATTCACAAAAGTTTAGTCACCCCCTCTGCACCACACTTGCTGTGGTTCTACGGAAAACATTTGAACCTCTTGGGCATTGGTGGGTGGAATGGGTTTATGGAAGACGTAACAAGGCACAAACCACACTACATCACATATATTGATTGCCAGCCATTAATCAATTCACCACCAAGTGACTATAACACGGTCTACACTGCTTTACTAAGTGGGTTTCAAATTGGAAGGTAGTGGTCTATCGGAACTTTTCTACCTTATTTACGCTGCCATTAGCACCGAAAAAACTTATGACAGGTCACGCCTATGCAAGAGCGGTTAGAGCACACATGCTAGCTCACAGGACTCTAGCCTCAATAATACTAGAAGCCATTGATTTTCCTGCCTCATTTCGATCTGAAATTGAACAAATTTTGTATAGCTCTTACCGATCACAGATTCTAAACGCACATGAGAAGGATTGTGTTAAGGAACTTGCTTTGAAATTCAAGGACAAGCTTGAACAATTTGCAGACCTAGGGCCCACTGCCAAGTTGTGGAGTCAATACTTCCAGATGCTCACAATCATTTTAACTTTCATAGATGCAGAGAGAACAGGTAATTGGGCTCTACACCTGGAAACCATTCATGACATGCTTCCCTTTTTTCATTCCAGTGGGCACTTTCTGTATGCAAAGAGATATCACCTGTATTTACAGGATATGGTGGAGCTACAATACACTACGCCTCCCGAAGCTTTCACTTTGCAAGGTGGATTCACTATTCGGCGAAGCAATAAGATACGTTGTGGAACATGGAGTGATATGTGCATAGAGCAAGAGCTCATGAAGCATATGAAATCTTCTGGCGGCTCACTAGAGGTCGTGGTACCAGTGACGCTATTCTGTCAAGATGGACTTTGGGAATAACAACGCACAGAAAGATTTGTGATGCTGTAGAAAAATTCAGCGGTATAGATTTTGCATCTTCGGAACAACATGTAGATACTCGAGAATCTTCACAAAACCGAGACAACACAGATGCAGACAAAATGATGGAGTGGGTCCACCAACATCCACCCTTTCTCAAGACAGCTGAGCTAATTTCCTTAAGCACAGGGGTCGTGGGTGATGAGAAAATAAACTGCCACTTGTCCAAGGAGGAAGGAGTCAAGCTTATTGACAAAATGTTGGCAATTGTTGGTAACAATTTCCAGTCAGTTAAGTTAGGGATAGGGTGCTATCTCTTGCCACCATGAAATCTTCATTGTGGTTCATGATCAACCTGTAGTTGTTAATCCAACCACCCTGTTTCGACGCATGAGTATTGTTAAAGGGTCAGACGAGGAACTCGAGGAGTACTGACACACGAACTGAGCCGTTTCCACTTGCTCTATTTGATGAACAGAAAGGTCGTCTTATGAGGAAAGGGGCAAATTCGTCACTGTACAAGGCTTTACGAGCAGAACCTGATACATCTATATTGGACGACTTTCCACAATACGTGGTTGATGGGGGTTTCCTCCTGCACAGAGTTGTGTGGCCACAAAACAAGACATTCGGACAAATTTGTGACAATTACGTTGAATATGTCCAGAAAAAATATATGGCATCTGCAGTAGTTGTCTTTGACGGCTACTTTGATGCACAGAAAGGCACTAAACAAATGGAGCCCATGAGAAGATCCAAAACGCAGTCAGTTGACATCCAATTCAATGACAGAATGGTACCCACAGTCCCCCAGGAGAAATTTCTGTCTAATATCTACAACAAAAGCAGATTTATTAACATGCTTCTACAGAAATTCAATGCAGCCCAAATCGACACGAAGCAAGCAAGTGAAGATGCAGACACTCTGATTGTGCAAACAGCCCAATCCCTTGCCGCAGAGCATGAAACTGTTGTAGTGATTGGTCAGGATATAGACCTCCTGATTATTATGACTGGAACCCTGACGTCTCCAAATGTATATTTTCTAAACCAGGTAAAGGTAAAGCTCTTCCATCTGTTTACCATCCTCCAAGCGCCATCGACAAAAGGCTGGCAGAACATATACTATTTATACATGCCGTCAGTGGTTGCGACTCTACCTCTGCTATTTTCAAACAAGGGAAAGCCAAGTTCCTGAAAACCCTTACAAGGCATCCTGACCTCCCAGTCTACATCCGACGTTTCAGAAACCCTCTTGCCACATCACAGCAAATTTCGGAGGCAGGGGAAAAATTTCTGGTGGCCCTATATGGTGGAGATTATCGCACCACTTCAATCAATAAACTGCGGCGCAAACAGTATGTGTCGTCAGCATTCAAAGTTAGTGGAAATGTAGCATCCATCCCACCCACTAAAGCTGCAACTCAGAAACACAGTTACAGGGCGTTTCACCAAGTACAGCAGTGGCTGGGGAATATTCTACCACCGGAGCAGTGGGGATGGAAAGTCATCAAAGGCAACTTGGTTCCCATCACGACCCTTGAGCCCTCAGCCCCTGAGAAGCTTTTGAAACTCATTGCCCGCAAGTGCCAGAAGGGCTGCAAGGGCAATTGCGGCTGCAAAAGGGTTGGGTTATACTGCTCAAGACTTTGTTTAGAGTGCGAAGAAAGGTGCTCTAATGTAGAAATACTGTTGAGTGATGACGATCAAGACGTCTCACCTGAGAAGATAGAAGGTAATTCATACTATTACAGTAATTCTAATCTAGTACCTTTTCACTATAAATTATAAACTGAACCTTCACTTATCAAATTGTCATTATAATATTTTTCCACAGTGGAGAGACTGGCGCCCATCCACCAAGAGATTGAGCAGTCCACTGCCTGGAGAGAACTAAAAAGAAAACGTGACGACATTCTAGAATAGCGTTTTACTTTATTAGCGAAGAGTTAACAAATGGCGTTATGGATTTTCCAAACTTCAGAGTTTTGTCTAGTTTAATTTGCTATATGGTTTGTATCATCGAAAAACCCTTGGTTTACGAGTTATAGTCAAAAAACTAAAATAGTGCCGAAAAATTGAGGTTTTTTGCAATTTTCGTTGTGAAGCCGACGTCTGGTGAGGTGGCAAACCTCAGATTCGGATTCAGCGCTCCAAAAAACATATAGAACCATTGAGAAAATATCTTCTACATTTTTTTCCTGAAAAAAACCCTTGCTTATTGGACTATCTGGCCTATTTTGAGAGAATGTATTTCGAAAAACCCTAAAAATGATCTAAAATGCCGAATTTCAACATACTGCCTGTAGTAGTTTTCCCGTGGATATATTTTGACAAATAGATTTGTTTCATTTAACCCCTTACGGTGATGAATTCTCCAAAACCCGAAAAATGATTTGACCCGATTTGAAAACTGTTCTAATATGCTCAATTTCAACTTCCTATACCTACTTGTAGTAGCTTCCTTGTGGCGATATTTAGAAATACAGATTTGTCCCATTTAGCTCCTTTCGGGGATGAAATCTGCAAAACCTTGAAATTTACTTGATCTGATTTGCAAAACGAACTAATATGTCGAATTTTAGCTTCCCACCTGTAGTAGTTTCCTCGTCGTAGATCTTTAGAAAAACAGGTGTCACACAGTTAGCTTCTTTGGAGGAATAAATTTCGAAAAGCCCTGAAAATGATTTGACCATATTTGTAAAAAGAACTTTCATGGCGAATTGCAACTTTTTACTTTCCCCAGATTCTGTTATGTAACGATCTATGAAGTAAAAGTCAATCCCGTCGAATAGAGGGTAAAAAAACTAAACTTCTTTGTAGACGATATTGTTTAGTATAGTATAGTTTTCCCTACTCGTTTGAGCACCACTAAGTTGTTTGGAGAACTGACCCCTAAACAGTCTAGATGACCGAGAGACAGTCTTCCCTCAAGTCGACATCAACCTGATTCAGCGACCGTCCCTGCACCTTGTTGATCGTCATGGCGAAGCAGGTTTTGACGGGAAATTTCAGTCTTTTAAATTGAAAAGAATAGTCTGAAAGAATAAGGGGTATTCGAGGGATGAAGACTATCTCCTCTTTTCCAAAACCTATCAAAATTGTGGCCTCAGTGACGTTTCGATGCGGAGCTTTCACCACAAATCGAATTTGGGAGTCTTCACGTTTTTCAGTAGTATAATGGGTGCTCTAACTTTTAAAAACAGGCGATTTGGAAGCAGTCCGGGAGGGTCGAGAGTGTGGAGAAACTCAACGTTTTAAAAATTCGCTGCCACTTTGACGTTTCTCTAAGAATTCAGCCGGCCGTATTTTACACAAACAAAATCGAGCAGTGCAGTGGATCATTGCAAAACTCGCCAGAACATCGCTGGCCGACTTCGAGAACTTACTTGTTCCACTGCTACGTGGGACAGAGCTACGTCACTTACGCACTGCAATATTATGCTTTTTCTCTAAAAGTTATGCTGTTATTTGCAATTTAAGACTTTTGTGCACATCTACACGGTGACGGCTTTCATTTAAAAAAAGAATTATCGAAATCGGCCCGGTGGAAGTCTCAAAATAGATGTCGAAAGAAAACGCTTCACGTTTTAAATATATAGACTAGTGGACCCGTTGCAAAATATTTTGCAAGTTAGAATAGTATATTAAAGTATGAGTGGATAACAAGGTCTTTAAAACACGCGCGAGTTTTCGAGCACGACGGCGTAGCCGGAGTGCTCGAAATAGAGCAAGTGTTTTAAAGACCAGTTATCCACGAATACTTTACGCTATTTTTTATTATACCTCCAATACTGGAAATAAATTACGCACTAAAAACTTAGAAATAATTTTTGTCGTGATAAATCGAGAGGGCATAATAATATTGCTACTACAGTTACGAGAATTATTTACGTTCTTGTCGCGTCCATGTCCGTTGTTGCATTCAGTCATTTCCTTGACAACCTTTAAAGCTCGGCGAGCTTTAATCGCAAGTATTCGCACGCTCAGGCGTGCTTTAAACGGCGATTCTGATGCAGGTATAATAAAAAACTTCTTTGTAACCTGTGGCAGGATCCATTAGGTAAAATTTAAATTTTTAAGTTTATAAAACTACTCACACGTGATATTGCTACGTATACTTGCCATGGCTAAATACTGGTTGTGGCAAATACGATATATTTCCACTTTATCCATAGTTTGTTCTTGTGATTTATTAATTGTTATCGCAAATGATAGGCGTACAGGACAATTTATTTTCCGAGGGCAAAAAGGTAGTGCAATATTATGTGTTAATCTATACACAGTAATAATACTCTTCTGCCTGGCTTGTGGCTTGTCCATTTAATACCAAGTCTAAGCAGTTATAAATAAATTGCGTACCATTAATCTTATCTCATCTATTAAACCAGTAGACACATTTAAACTTTTCAAAGGAATATCTATTGATCCTATTTTTAGTGTTAAGCAATGTGGATATATTCCACTGCAATTTAACGAATCTATTAATTCCATAGAAGATTATAAAATGTTGTCATTATGTGATACAATTATATTTACACTCAAATATTGCTTTTCATTTTCAGGCAAGAGAGATATAATTTTGTTGCGCTTCACGCGAAAGCGGACAAAACTCCAAATAAACTCGCCCCAAGAATATGGGCCATGAACACGAATTTTTTTTTAAGCTTTTTTGCGACTAAGTGCGCCAATCGGCGCGGACTTAAATGTCCAAATATTCGCTTGTACACCAAAACTCCGGCAAACGGCATGGGGCACACAAAGAATCAAAGGCAGACTAACTCCCCATCGGATTATAGAATGCGAAAAACCGTGCAAGCTGCTAGCTTCGCTGTAAAAATGAGACGAAGGCCGAAGTGCCATGAGTTTGCAAAATCCGAGCACCACAAAAAAAATAATCGCCAACCTAACAAATTTCGATGGGCGCGAACCGAATATCAGCACTAAAGGTTTGTTTACACAGTATCAACTGTTAAGAGATCATTTACACCATAGCATCCTTTGGGAGTGAATTCCAAAAATCCCTGGAAATTATTTCGTATATTTGTAAGACGATCTAATATGCAAAATTTCAACTTCCTATCTGTAGTAGTTCGTTCGTTAAAGTAATCTTTAAATAACAGATCTATCTCATTTAAGTCTTTTGAGGAGAGGCATTCTGAAAAACCCTGAAAATGGTTTGACATGATTTGTAACACGAACTAATATGCCGAATTTCGACTTCCTACCTGTATCTATGTCGTGACGATCTTTAGAAAAACACATCTACCCCATTTAATCCCTTTGAGAGGATACATTTCGAAAAACCCTGACTTGAGTCGATGTGTAAAACGAACTGGCTTGACTCGATGTGTAAAACGAACTACTGTGCCGAATCAACTTTCTACTTGCAGCAGTTACCGTATTATGGCGATCTTTAGAAAAACACATCTATCCCATTTAATTCTTTCGGGAATTAATTTTGAAAAGTCTGAAATTGATTTGACCTAATTTGTAAAACGATTTAATATGCCGAATTTCAGTTTCCTGCCTGTAATAATTACTTTGTGGCTATTTTTAGAAGAACACTTTTGGTCTATTTTACCAGTTTGAGGGGATGTATTTCGAAAAACTAAAAATTATATCCGATTAGTAAGGCTATCTAAAATGTCGAATTTCAACTTACTGCCTGTAGTAGTTTTCCCGTGGCGATATTTTGACAAACATATTTGTCCCATTTAACCCCTTTCGGGGATGAATTCTGCAAAACCTTGACATTTACTTGATCTGATTTGTAAAACGAACTAATATGTCGAATTTCTGCTTCCCACCTGTAGTAGTTTCCTTGTTGTAGATCTTTACAGAAACAGGTCTACCACATTTAGCTCCTTTGGAGGAATACATTTTGAAAAGCCCTGAAAATGGTTTGACCCTACTTGTAAAACGAGCTAATATGGCGAATTACAACTTCTTACCTTCCCCCAGATTCTATTATGTAACGATCTGTGAAGTAGAAGTCAATCCCGTCGAATAGAGAGTAAAAGCACTTTTTTGTAGACGATATTGGATGTTTTCCCTTCTGGTTTGAGCACCACTAAGTTATTTGGAGAACTGACTCCTAAACAGTCTAGATAAAGTTGATCGAGAAAAAAACAGTCTTTCCTCAAGTGGACCCCAGCCTGATTCAGCGACTGTCCCTGCACCTTATTGATCGTCATGACAAAGCAGGTTTTTACTGGAAATTGCAGTGTTTTAAATTGAAAAGAATAGTCTGAAAGAATATTCGAGGAATGAAGACTGTCTCCCCTTCTCCAAAACCTATGAAAATTTTGGCCTCAGTGACGTTACGATGCGGAGCTTTCACCAGCAGTCTTCGCGTTTCTCAGTAGTATAAGTGCTCTAATTTTCAAAGGCAGGCGATTTGGAAGAAGTCCGGGAACGTAGAGAGTGTGGAGAAATTCAATGTGGTAGTGCACTGTGTCATCTCGATTGATAGATTTTTCCTCCGAATGAAAGACCTTGGAATATACTCTCAGGTGAACCCTTATGTAAATTCAAGACAATATGTCCTTATTGTACGGATACTGCACTTTTTAAAATCACTATTATAACACGTCTTGAGAGCAACTGCCATTTAAATAACATCGTCGAGCTGATAAAACCACAGTAAATAAAAAACCACTAATGGAACCCGTTGAAAAATATTTTGCAATTTACAAACCTTCTTTGTAGACAATGTTTAACGAATCCATCAGATAAAATTAGAATTTTTAAGTTTTCAAAAATACTCTCACGTAACATTGCTACGTACACTTGACCATAGCTAAATACTGGTTGTGACAAATATTATATATTCCTACTTTATCCAGAGTTTGTCTTTGTGGTTTATTAAATGTCATCGCACATGCTACGCGCACAGCTAAAATGGGAAGGGTACCAGAAAGAAGACCTAGGAGAAAGCCGAATAGAATTTTGAAATAATAGATTACAAAAGCGATGACTGAATGCAACTTAAACGAACGAAACTGTGAGGATGGAAGGGTATGAAAAACAGGTGTCGGATAACGTCGAAATACGTTTTAAAAATATACGTATGCTTGTACCAATATGGAAAGCAATGAACCAGTGTGTAAATAAGCACATCCACATAATCATAATAAGCAGAAATAGTATATTACATACCGAGGTGGGAAGTGTTTCATTACTGTCGAGAGATTAGGTAGTTTACCGAGACGCGTAGCGTCGAGGTTAACTTTATCTCGAGACAGGGATGAAACTTCCCATCGTGGTATGTATACTATTTTATTTGCAATCATCTAATTTTAAAAATAAATATACGGTACCCCCCACCCAAGAAAAGCGCTCTTCCGTGCTTTCCAAGAATACTTCGATACTCAGCATCACTCCGTTTCGCTAATACAATGAAATGCTATGAACCAGTTATTTATAAAAAAAACAAAAAAAAAATTTTTGCCGACGACCATAGCTCAAAAGTTGATGTTGCCTTCATTTTCGGAGGACCTATCGTATGAAAACGATCCAAGACTTCAGGAAGGTTCCTGGCGACCGGAATCGTGTACACATACGAACATACATCCCCCGCACAGCACGTTTAGGCACCCCCCAATACGGGGGATTGATCTAGTGGGCTGGGATCTTCACCAAAAGATCCGCACCGCCGAGACGGAGATTTGATATAGTGGGTTCATTAGTCGGTTGGCTCGAATTTTAGAGATATTTGACTCAGAGTGGTTTTCGATATGAGGGAATTTCAATACTTCGTACACTTCGTGTCGAAGTAACTACAATTGAATTCTGAATAATAGATATCTTGATGTAGCTAATATTTTTGTTACCATGAAAACAACCCACTCAATGTTTTGTTACCATGGAAACACCCCACTCTTCAGGTATGTAATATTTTTCGGGGTATGTAATAATTTCCTGGCTAGTTTCAAGTAATCATCTAGTTCCCAGCTGTTGTTATGTCATGAAATTGACACATTACAATGTGATTGCGAATAAAAACACCTTACAGCCTATGAGCAATACCGATTTTCGTTAACTGTCATTTCACATGTATTTTGACGTTTGTCTCACGAATCAGCAGACCGTTGATTTCAAATAAACATTTAATAGTTACAATAGCCCATTGCAAAAAATCAGAAGAACGCCGCAGGCTGACTTCGAGAATACACTGGGTTTACTGCTACTGCATGGCCGGCTGCAGCCACTGGAAAATTACAATATGTTGGTTTTCCTCTTAAAATTATCCATTTATTTTCAATTTAGGACTTTTGTGCACATATACACCGTAACGGCTTTCATTTAGAAAAGAATTATCGAAATCGGCCCGGTGGAAGTTTCAAAATAGATGTCGAAAGAAAACGCTCCACGTTTTAAATATATAGATTTCTTGCTTTCCTTTGCTACTTTCAACATTTTTAGTTTAAAAATTTCCGGTAAGTTCCGTGTGAAGCTCTACAAATATTTATATTTTGTCCTGGTTACGTACATTTTGTTATATGAAGTCGATCTATTATTAAGTCACTTTTATGTGATGATCAGGCATTGTAATAAATAAATTCATTAATTAAACTAAAACTAAACTAAACTAAGGGGAGTAATAATACATACAATTGGGGGATTGCCCAGTACGAGAATATAACCGTGTTACAGAATTCAATATCTTGGTTGACGAGGTCTAAGTGTTATTGGTGATTTACTTATTAACCACGATTGTGACAATGCAACACTAATTAAATGCATAATATTCGTATGCAGAAATCTTAGTGGGACAGTATGAACGCAACCTTTTAAACGCAGCTGTTTAGATGCAAGAACGTTTGAAATGTTTGAATCCAGTGATTGCAGTGACGCCAAAGATACTTTTCTCTCAATATTATATACTTTCATTATACCAAGTGCATATTTGTCTCTTATTAAATGATAAATGCCAAAATCTATCATTTAAGTGGTCCTTTCCCATTTCCTCCTTCAACGTACGCAACTATTTTATATTTTCTAATGTTATGTTATGTATTTATGTATTGTACAGGAAAGAAATATGCGTTTCCTACTGTGCAGCTCACAACAAGAACGATTCCAAGTATTTGCACAATTAAAACTAATAATTCAGTTTGTGTGTGCGTGAAATTCCGCATAAACTTATTAATAGTGCATGAACTTTGCACAGCGTTCTGCAAAGCAATAAAACCTGCAGTTCCGTCGTGATTACGCAGACTATGAATTTTCATTAATATCGATTTTCCTTTGTCTATAACATTTGGTTTTTACTCTTGCGTAACAGCAGCGGCGATAGTCACTATGAGGGTTCGCAGAACGTATTAGTAATTACCGCGATGTGGCTATTTCTATCTATTGTAGCAGCTCGCATGCTTCCGGTTGTATATCAGTGAAATTCTTCAAATTTTGCGCACATTTGAGGAAGCCAGATCCAGTGCAACGTGTACTTTCAATTTCAATTGAAAATAAATAAAGATTGCTAATTGAAGGGCAAACACAGAAAATATTCCCGCACGACCTTGTCAAGGAGACTAACTTTTGTGTACATATAAACTTTACAAATGCAAATTGCCAGTTCAGGGTTCTCTTGGTTTCATTCAGACTATACCTTGATAAGGGTCGCATTGGTTAGATAAACTTTTGCAATTTTAAAATGTACTCTAAAAAGGTCATATGAAATTAACCCAATTTGTATATACGATTCTGGTGACCTTCCATTTGGGTTTAAATTGCTGGCACGGGTTTTCATATGCCCCTTAATTCTATTAAAGTTAACGAATAAAAACTGGTTCGTTGTTGTGAATCAGGCAAATAAAAAAGCGAAACTTCCTAAAACTCCCCTTCAAATTCGAGATTACATTTTTTAATACGCATGAAGTAGAAAAATCAACCATATAAACTACCAATGGCAGCGTCATGTTTAAATTGGCCATGGATTATGAATAAAGCTACATCCTGACTTGAATCTCAATATCCAACACAAAGTAACATTTGAAAATAACTAAATGCTATAGTCAGTGAAACATACGTCACCATCTGTCAAAGGGTGAAGCTAGATCGCAATGCTTTAATTTAAGAAACAAATTGGTGAATGCAGTTTCGCTGTAGTAGGAAATTCGTCTGGAAGAAAAATCAATGGTTGAAATTCTTGATAAGTAATGGAAGAAACACCAATATATTTAGAAACAACACTCACTTTTTATTGCAACAGTATACTATCATATTTTCAAATAAAATATATATCACATGTGGAATCAAGCTGTCCCTCATAAAGAAAGTAGTCCAACATATCATCAGTTAAAATATGAATCGAAACGGCTTTGATGGGGTAGGAAAGTCACTGAAGAGAATAGGGAACGCTATAAACGCAGAGTTACCCTATAAAGACATATACAGGGTGTTGAAAAAAAGGTCGGATATTTTACCAACTTATAAATCTCATCAATACAAACAAAAAAGTCCTAATAAACATGGGTCCGGAAATGCTTTGTTTCTGAGATACAGAGTGTTAAAGTTTTCACAAAAAAAAACAGCAGCCCCTGGAATAAATAATTTAAATCTAATGTGCCAAAGTTTCACTAAAATCGGCTAAGAGGTTTTTAGATATTGAAGCATTTTAGTTTTTGTCTTAACAGGTTCAGAGACGTGCAAAAATACGGGCTTTAATTTTTTTCTTGAAAACGAAGCGAGATCTGAAAAAATATCAGGAGACAAAAATGTTGCATTTTTAGTTGCTTTATTAAAAAATATATAGAAATTGCAAAAAATCTCGTGGGCATTATCTTTTGTGAAAATCCCTAATCGATATGCCCCCTGGGCACGCCCCTGGAATTGCTACATCAATTGTAATAGGTGCAAAGATACCTCATAAAGTTATAAACAAACTGTAAAAATTTCATTAAATTCGCTCAAAGCGGTTTTAGATAACATAAAAAAAACGGATTTAAAAAAAAACCTTTAATCTCGGAAACGAAGCGTTTCCGGATTCATATTTATTGAGACATTTTTGTTTGTATTGATGAGATCTATAAGTGGGTAAAATAGCCGACTTTTTTTTCAACACTCTGTATTGGAACTCGTTGACCTACATAAATTCAGTGGGTATGCAAGGTCTAGCAGCGATGAGAGGGTGAAAGATATCTTCCAGGTTGTTACATTTACATAAAAATCGCTTTCATAAAAATTATAGATACGAGGGTGATGCGCATTACTAACCTATTCCTGCTTATACAGAGTGGCTCAAAAAAATGTGGCAAATCAAATTTGCTTTTTTATGGAATGCCCCATATTTGGGTAGTTTAAAAGCTTTGTATTGAAATATCATTAATCTTAATATAAAGTTGTATTGGTCTAACATCAAGTGTTTTGTAGGCGGCAGGCGGCTGCTGTGAGTATCAAAACAGTTGACTGAAAGATATTGTTTCGAATGTACAATTGTGGCTATACAAGAACGCCCTGTACATTTTTGTATGTTTGAAAAGCCCTTTCAATGAGCTTTCTGTTGTAATCTGAGCAGATATGCGAGTTTGAACAAAAAAAATTGGTGTGATACACGCACACAACTTCCTTTTACAGGGATCTTTTAATTAGCTAAAAATATGATTTTAAATTTTTAAGCATTTGTCAAAAATTTTCAAAAATTACAAATTCTACAAAAACGGTACAAAATGAGCGTTAGTTCAAGCGACAAATTTTCTCTAGAATTTTAAGCTGAATTTAAAAATGTAATAATATGCCGGGTGTTCTATTTAAAATAGGAATTAATAAAAAAAATTGAAAATAAAAACAAAAGAAACCCATTTTAGAACTATTCAACTGGAAAATCACCTATCTCACTTTCATACACATTAAAAATGTAATAAAAATGTAAAGTTAAAAAAAATCGCTAGAGCCCTTTTTGAAAAATTCGAAAGAAACTGAAAAATCACAAGAGTAAACACCTACTTCCGGTTTTTCGATTTTCTTCATAAGCTTGCTGTCGCATCTACATAGTACACAAAACTTATATATGAAGTTTCAACGCCATACCTCTTTTCGTTTTTGAGATATCCTGTTCACAGACAGACAGACACACAGACACACAGACCAATGACAAAAATATGTTTTTTGGGTTCAGGGGACTCTAAAACGAAGATCTGTTGAAAACTCAATTTCGAATTTTTGGGGTGAATCCAATACTTCCTTTATTATAAAAGGAAGTAAAAAACAATTTAAGCTCCTTAAGATAGAGTTGCCAACAGATTTCTTATAGAGAACATGTATTTTTTAACACAATTCGTTTGTTCTCTATATTTTTCTATATAATATACTCAGATTGTTATCCTTTCCAATGTTGCTTACTTCGAATTCTTTTAAGTATAAGTTTTAAATAAAAACTCGGCGCACACATAAAAGTTTTGCAGTGAAGAAAGTGTTGAAAGTGTATCTTTTAAATGCATATTTTTTATCACTCGACAACTCTCCCCTTATCTTAATATGTATTTATGATAAAAGTTGCTGAATTGAAGTGTTTTATGCACGCGACGTGGTCTCGTTTGACATCCTGTCAAGTGCTTAAAAACTTCTTTGCAACGCGTATCATACAAACTTTTTTCTACTTTGCGTAAAATAATCAGAAACTTTGACTTTAGACATTTCATAAATGTGACAAATCTGTCCGTGGTCTGAAATGAAGAAGGCCGTTTCGACGTTTTTCATATGAAAAGAACAATGCAAAATCAGTAATGTAATAGACCCCATTAAAGCACTGTTTTCAGTATTTTAATAGCCACATTAAAAAACTCAAATAGATAATAGCTATTAAGGCAACTAGTGTTTTACAGAGGGTTTAAAAACCGAGGTCGATCATGTTAAAATTCGAGCGAAGCGAGAATTTTATGATCGACCGAGATTTTTAAACTGTAAAACACGAGTTCGCTTCAATATTTTTTCTACAGCCGAGGAGTTTGTTAGCTTAAATGCCCTTGGGGCTTCGCCCCTCTCCAAAGCGGCCCTCGGGGCTCCACCCCTCTCCAAGGGGGCCCTCGGGACTCCGCTCCTCTCCAAGGGGGCCCTCGGGGCTCGGCCCCTCTCCAAGGGGGCCCTCAGGGCTCGGCCCCTCTCCAAGGGGGCTCTTGGAACTCCACCCCTCTCCAAGGGTGCCCTCGGGGCTCCGCCCCTCTCCAAGGGGTCCATCGGGCTCCGCCCCTCTCCAAGGGGGCCATCGGGCTCCGCCCTTCTCCAATCGGGCTCGGCCCCTCTCCAAGGGGGCCCTCAGGGCTCGGCCCCTCTCCAAGGGGGTTCTTGGAGCTCCACCCCTCTCCAAGGGTGCCCTCGGGGCTCCGCCCCTCTCCAAGGGGGCCATCGGGCTCCGCCCTTCTCCAATCGGGGACTCGGGGCTCCGCATACAAATCGGTCCGATATAATAACTGTACTTTTAATCTTCACAAATAAGGTTTTATAAACTCTTAGGGCCGGTTGCAGAAAGCAATGTAAGTCTCGTGTTAGCTAACGTCACGTCAAAGTGAACAAAATCGCATAAAATTTTGTTTACTAATGTATTAGTTACCATAAACATTTGAGATTTGATTCGTTTTTGTTCACTTTGACGTCGCGTTAGCTAACACCAGACTTAACATTGCTTTCTGCAACCGGCCCCTAAAGTACTCCGTGCTTTAAATGGAATGGCGTGTTTTATAGACAACATAAAGCACGCCGCATATGACCCTTGGAAACAGTTTAAAATCACGGCTGTAGAAAATAGCTATTTATGATACAAGTTGCAAAATTGAGGGTGTTTTATGCACAAAATGTGGTTTTTCAATTGAATCCAAAGGTCGACATACTGTATATGCATATAATTATTTAAGAAAATTGCACATATTGTTTTTCAAATGTTCTCTTTCTTTGTCATTAGCTCCTAACAACCACACCTTAAGATGCTATATTTAAAAGGATAAACAAATAGCGAAAAAAGAAACAAACACTCGACTCCGGTCACAATAAAAAAATAGGTTTTGAAAATAAAACTTCAGTCGCTGCTGACACAAGAACTAACAAACACAAAAAAATAAAAATGCAAGAATCACATAAATCTAATAAGCAGTTTAATTTAGAGATATAAAATGAGTTATTAGAACAAATCTTATTGGAGAAGGGGTTCAAAAACACCAAGATATTGTAATGGTTTTAGAATAAGGGGTTTAATATTAAAAGGATAATGGTGTTGGTAAAATAATGAAATACAATTTAAAGTTCAATTGAACGATGCAATATTAAAAAACAGAAAGATTCTAACATAATTTAATTATTATCTGAAATAAAGTGGAGGATTAAATATGAAATACCTATTCGAGAAATATCATACAATACAGGGTGTCCCGCATAGATTGCATAATAATGCACTGGCGTGTTCTTTGGTCAAAAATAAACAAAAAAGTCCTAATAAACATATATTCGCAAATGCATAGTTTCCGACATAAACACTGTTCAACAAAAATGTTTACAACAAAAGCAATAAATAATATACTAAAAACTAAAATAAACTGTTACAAAAGATGTTCAATGTGTCTACCATTTTATTCGACGCATGCACGAATTCTTCTCCTAAAAGAGCTTCGTATTCGTTCAAAAATCCCCGGAACTTGCCTGACTTGGTTAAAAGCATAGTTAATTTTATTTCTTAAATCATCTACATCATGAATTGGTTCAGAGTAAACTATTCGTTTTAGATAACCCCATATGCAAAAATCAAGCGGATTTAGATCTGGTGAACGAGGCGGTCATGGCACCGGACCACCACGCCCAATCCAGTTATTGCCAAATGTTTCGCTTAAGTCGTAGTTCCTTACTTGTACGGAATAACGTGCGGGTGCGCCATCATGCATAAAATATGCATTTCGACGAGTTTGTAACGGCATATAATCAAATATTGCGTCCAATTCGTTTCGTAAGAATTGAAGGTATGCATCTCCTGTTAGCCTGTTTGGAAAAAAACTGGGTCCTAGTAATTGATTTCCTATAACTCCAGCCCAAACGTTGAAAGAAAAGCGTCTTTGATGACGTGTTTCAACTATTGCATGGGGATATTCATGGCTCCATATGTGCGCATTGTGGTGATTAAAAATCCCGTTTCGCGTAAAAGTGGCTTCCTCGGTAAATAAGCCATTCGTCGGGAAATGAACGTTCACTTGTTCACGAAGTATAGCCCAACCACAAAAAGCTCATCTGTTTTCACTGTCTCCTTCGGTTAAAGCTTGCACTTGTTGATAGTGAAAGGGGTGTAAAGACTGCTCTTTAAGAATTCGCCAAACAGTGCTTTTGCTTCTTCAACTCTCACCAAAATTGCTTCATCCAATTGCACAGGTCTAACATCTGCTCTTTCCCTGGTTTCTTTCAATTTTACGCTTCCAGTCTCTCGAAAACGTTGGAAAACTCTTGCAAACATTTGGTGGTGCGGCAAATTTCTGTTGGGATATCGTTCTTCATACAAACGCGATGCTAGCAACGGATTTCCATTTGCTAAACCATAAACAAAAACCATATCTACTAACTCTTCCACAGGATATGTAATCGGAGCCATCATAACAAATCGAAAAAACGTCTAATTAAGATAGAAAAAAAAAATAAATGTAACCAAAAAAGTAGTAAGCCAACTTAATGTTCAGATTTTACAATTTACTTAAGTCGGTACACATATCCTGTGGTACAAAGTCAGTGTTTATCTCGGAAACTATGCATTTGCAAATATATGTTTATTAGGACTTTTTTGTTTCTTTTTGACCAAAGAACACGTCAGTGAATTATTATGGAATCTATGCGGTACACCTCGTGTAGTGTGTATAAAATAAATATGAATATTATGTAGTGTTGAAATGTAAAAATAATGCTGAAACAATATAAATAAGCAGAGATATTAATTAATTTGCTGTACAGAAAAATGTTTGACTTAATAAAATGTAAAACGGTTGTACGCTGCTGAAAATTCTAAACACAACACTTTATTAAATGAATTTAAATCTGTTTGGTATATGAAGGGTTGTATATCACAGTAAAATTATTGAGGAGAGTAAAAAATGAGTTTTTTAACAATAATTTGATATGGCGAATTTATGGAGGAGAATAAAAATGGTGAGAGTACCATATATTAAACAATAATAATCTGCAGAAGCAAATTATCAATTAATTACATCATATGAATTGGATAGCAGAGGCTGGCATTACTGGAAGTAGCTTACATCGAGTTTGATAGCAGAGTGAACGTCTTATGGTGTGGATAAAGTGGTTTTAATTTGCCGGACTTGTACTTCGCTAAGATTGTTATTGAAGTGACGTTTTTTTTGGTAATTTGCATCTAGTTGAGGTTCGTGGTACTGGGTGGTCAGAGGCTTGTGAATTTGGAAGGAAGACGTGGATGGCCGTTGCTTCTGGTCAATATCGACAGTTCTGTTGGAGGAGATAGCAGGTGTCTTGTCGTGTTTGGCTGGAG
Organism: Agriotes lineatus; assembly: GCA_940337035.1. Classification (NCBI taxonomy): domain Eukaryota; kingdom Metazoa; phylum Arthropoda; class Insecta; order Coleoptera; family Elateridae; genus Agriotes; species Agriotes lineatus. Next base: position 83,004 of record CALNHX010000841.1, read on the forward strand.
GTCCTTGCGGTTCCTGGTGGTCGAGTGCATTCATAATGGGATTTGTGTGGACATTGGGAGACTTCTGTGAGTGTACTGGATGCGATTTGGATTGATAAAAGAGCATATTAGAGTCAGTGACATCTGCAGGTATTTATAAAAAAATTAAAGTGAAACATAGAAAGAGTAAAATGTAGTAATTATAAAAAAGATTACTTATTATTTAATTTTTGTTGAATGACCGGAATCGTAACGAAAATGCATTTGTGATTGACTTCACACTGCATTGAGGTGACAGTGACAGACATTCAAATTGTCATATCATTTTGAACTTGCTTTTCATTACACAAAAAGGATACGAATTTTTCATAAATTAAAACAGTCTTGATTATGCGTGAATCCTACCTGAGTTTTTTAAGAGTAAATGTTTCTACCTGAGCTAGTTATATTTTTAATAACATTGATCATTCGTAATTTGTAAAAGGGTAAATGAGTTACTTAAATTCAATTTTAAAAAAGAATTGATTAAAAATAAACTTAAGCATAAGAAAAACAAACGTAACTGTTATAACGTTAAACCACTTACAAATATAAATACTATTGCATTATAGTCAATTATAACAATATATAGAGCGCTCCATTAAAAAATCGAAATGACTAAATTTTACATTTCTGAGCACCCCGCATACTTTTAATACCCAGAGAACAGAAGGAGAAATAATTTAACATTTAACGTATTTGAGTATAGAATTTTTATGCCTTGATTTCTGTTTTTTTCCTGACTTTATGTGATACCAAAATTAATTTATTCATGCATTTCTCGTTTTTCGTTCGTGTTATTGTTCCTTATATCTACAATCACTACATTTTTATTTTCTTAACCAGCATGTGTGTTCTGTTCGGAGAGCTCAAGTGTTTAAATTATCAATTTAACGGTGTTTTTGTTATTCCGTAAAATACACCCTCTTAAGGGGCTTAAATTGTTTTTATTATCTTAACCAGGATGTGTGTTCTATTCGGAGAGCTCAAGTGTTTAAATTATCAATTCAGCGGTGTTTTTGTTATTCCGTGAAATAAACCCTCTTAAGGGGCTTAAATTGTTTTTATGTTGAAAATCGGATATCTGAAAAACAGTTGAATTTGGTATATAAAGTATGATATCAAAAGAAAGTTTATTAAAAATGTTTTTCAAAAATATAAACATTTGAATGATTGTAAATAATAAAATTTATAAAATTAGCAAATGTTACGCATCCATCGATACCCAATGCCGTTATTTTACAAAAAGGTCTTTTTGGTATTGATTTATTTCGTTCAATTGCTTTCTGTTAGTAGCAAGCTTGCTTCTGTTACAGTATCAAACTGTTTTAACGACACTCACCAGTGAGTGATTGCCACATACTTAAACATGTCCGGGAAACGTCCACACTTACCCTGGAAATCGCATCAAACAGGCTAAAGGCCACGGCTCGAATACGCTCAGGGAGATGGGCGTGGTTCTAGAAACAGTACACCACAGGGCAAGCGTGACGGTACGTATAGAATGTTACATAATAAATAGCGCCACAAAATTTAAGAGGGGATAACCCACGCTTAACCGAACCTTGAAAGCCAAACGGGGTAGGATATTAGTGTGTAGCCAACGACCCCCAACACATAAAGCGACAAATGCACCGACCTACCTATGATGTTGCTAAACTGCTTTCAAGCTCCACTTCACATAAAATTGAACACAGTGTATAAATAATATAACCTGAAAGTAAGCATGCACGAACACGTGGGGGGAAATCATAAAGCGTTATTCTACGAATCGATCTATTGGTCTAAACACATGTAAATGAGATAGACACACACAATGTAAACACATCATAGCGTAATGTAAGGAAAAACTACACCCAGCTGGGGGCGCTTTACCTCTAATGACTAACTATACATGCAAATGCAAGCCGCCTAGGACCGGTAACGGTATATGATTAATTAAAATGTAAATACAAGTCGCCTAGGGCCTGTGACAGTACGTGATTAATTTAATTGCAAATACAAGTCGCCCAGGCCCTGTGACAGTACGTGATTAATTTAATTGCAGATACAAGCCGTCGAGGGCCTGTAACAGTACGTGATTCATTTAAAGGTAAATACAAGCTGCCTGCCAAGCCTACGGTAATATATGACTAATTACAAAGGAGCGGACAGCCGCCTCGGGCCTGTGTCGCTATATGATTGATGTAAATGTAAATACAAGCTGCCTGGCGAGCCTGCGGCCATATATGACTAATTATAAAGGAGCGGACAGCCGCCCGGAGCCTGTGACGCTATGTGTTCGTTTTAAATGTAAATATAGCACTCTACCTTAATTAACGGCTTCGCTTAAAAGCTGATTGGCGGGAATCGAAGCGCTCCTCGCTAGAGCGTGTGAGCTGAGGTTTGAAGTCGAAAGTAGCACGCTAGAATCGCCCGTTATCATCAGGAAAAGAAAATGTAGGGCTTCCTTGTGCAATGACGAAATTAGCGAGGCCTTAAGCTCGCACGCTTGCACTAAAAGATCCCAACAGGTGTTGGACCAATACGCCTTCCAGACTTATGAACTGCAACAAGCGGCGATGGCCATCGACATCACACCCACGTAAAACTTCACAACCTTTCACTCTAACGCCCTGTTCAAAACTCCCCGAAGAAAAACCCACGCGACGCCATCCCAGACAGACGCGCTGCTTGCAACGTGCAGGGGGGAGATATGAGTGGCATGCTGTACAGCAGGTGTACCCAATCACTGGGCGAGAAACAACCGCTCGACGAATTTTCTAAAACAAAGCTGTGTTTGAAATCCCAAAATGACGGACTTCCTAGAACAAAGCTAAGTTCGAAATCCCAAAATTATAAATAAGCCCAGACAAATAATTATGAACAAAAAGGATAAAGTGGCCGTTACGGTTGCTTGAAATTGTGAACCACCAACTGCCTGAATACCATTTGATGAACTAACACACGTAAAACAATATGACTGGAAAGCCTATATACAGCGAAGTTGTGGTTATTAAATAGAAAATACTCCAAGAAGCCGAATTTAAAATTGGCCTGACACTTCGTCACTCTTTTTTGGAAGGAATAACCAAAAACATTTAATAATATGCAACCATCTTCTTGTGTCACCTTCATAGTTTTAGAAATATTTTCCACCCTCGCGCCGTTGCTAGACTATGTATAAGGACAGGCAATAGGTAGATGCAAAAAGAACAGCGATAATTATAACAGACGCTTTGTTCTTTGCATGAGTACTGCTGAGTTCATAAGATGGATTTTGGAATAAGTTGGTATCAATGTTCAACAGAAAAGGAATTGGATACTCCATAATACACAGTGGATAGAAAATGCTTTTTATAACAAAATTAACATTCTATCAAATCATATAACTTAGTCATTTATTACATAGCTTTACCGTCCAGCAAATAATGCTGGAAGACCAATATGATCATCATCATTTGCACTACACTCCTGGGTGGATCTAGGCTCCCTCAAAAAAGGAGTTTTTCGGGCGTGTCAATTCAGTGCTATGATCCCTCAACTTTTGACATCAATATCTCAGAATATCTCTGATGAAGTAATCTTCTTCTTCATCTATGATGAAGACATGTTTGGAGCCATCTTTACAATAACCTTATCCTTCTTAGATGGTTTTGTACGTAGGCTGCTGTGACTGCTGGATTTTCGTGTTTAGCGGTTATGTCCGTGTCCCATGCAAACCTGGCTGTGGTTGTGTTTTCATTCGTTGATAAATCTGCCGTATATAGTGTACAGTGGTCCTATAACATTACTCTGTGGGACACCTGCCTTTATAATTATAAGTCTCATACTATTTAGTTGAAAGTTGCCGATCAGTTAAATCACTGCCTCCTACACTAACAAGCCTTGCTGTTGGAGATTTGGCAACGCTACTGACAGGCTAATTTTTGTACTTTTATTTATAAAAATGTCTGTTCAAATGTAGCGTGTAATTAAATATTAATATGTCGGACTGCTCTAAGTTTGAAGAAATACATTTATTTATATTACTGTACTGTTCGTGATAAGTGACAGTAAAATTGCTGCTATTTATGGGTTTTTATAAGTATTTCGCTGAAATACAACCGAGATAAGTAACAATCTAACCTCAGTTTTAGCGCAATTCTTGTAACTTTTAATTTTATATTTAGAATCCCACGAAGACGCTGTGTACCAACCACGACAGTACCTTAAAGAATATCGTATGCAAACTATAACAACATTTTCTTTTCCAATGGACGAGATCCAAAAGGGCGCATGGCTTCGTGCAATAATACGAGAATGTTGGACCTCAACAAAAAGTGCTGTCATGTGTGAAATACGTTTTAATGGAAAAGACATTTGAAAGCGTTAGACATAAGAGCGGAGAACTGCAGAAGCTGATGCTGTATTACCCGCGATTAGCTGACAATGCTGTCCCAAGCTTACGTATTTCCAAATTTATCAGCATATTTGTCGCCTAAAGCGCCTCAAGAAAGTACAAATCCTGAATTTAAAAGAAAACAAATATTGGAAAGACATGCACAGACACTGAAAGTGTTTTTAAATGATGACATCAGCAGTTTTTAGAACTTTATGGAACAATTTACGTCACACAAATTTAAATGTTAGCGAGCAGAGAAGTTTATTATGTTCTAATAAGATCATTTACAGTTGCACCACCATAGTTTTTGTACTGCACTCAGCAGTGGCGTATAGACAATTACAAACTTTAAATTAATTACAGAAATGTTCTTTTATCCATGGGTTAGATAGGTTAAGTCGTTTTATTTTTATAAATATACTGTTACATGTTTGTATTACTTGAGTATTTAAATAAATGTCACAATTACAGAAGCTATCTTTAGTTAATTACAGAGTAACATATGAAAAAGAGTAAAACTGTGCTCTTTAACAAAATTATTTCAAATTGGAGTACTGTAATTTACGACCACCAACTACCAGAAATGCAATGTTGCCAAGTCTAACAGCATGGCTTGTAAGTGTAGGACGCAGTGGTTAAATACAATTTTATTAAATTAAGGCAAATGATAGGGTACTTCTAACCTTTACTTAGGAGGTCAGAGTGCTACCCCGTCGAAGGCCTGGCTTAAGTCCAAGACTGTCCTATATTGTCTTTATAGTGCCTTATTTTTTATCTTATTATTTGATTGCACTGTTGAGTGGGCTTCTTCTTCTTAAGGTTCCATCTCCTAACGGAGGTTGGACATCATCATGGCAATTTTTATTTTATCCACTGCCGCCCTAAACAATTGAACCATTCTCTTAGATTCCTGAGCCATGACATTCTTCTTCTTCCTATATTTCTTTTTCCTAGTATTTTCCCTTCCATTATTAGTCTAAGCAGGGAATATCTTGTTCCTCTCATGACATGGCCCAGATATTCTAGTTCTTTCTCTTAAGGGTTATTGTTATTTCTTCTTCCTTATTCATCCTGCGAAGCACCTCTATGTTTGTGACGTGATCCACCAAGAAATCCTAAGCATTCTTCGATAGCACCATCTCTCAAATGCTTCTAGTCTTTTAATTTCCCTTTTCTTCAGGGTCCAAGCTTCGGCTCCATACAATAGTGTAGAGAAGACGTAGCAGCGTAGGAATCTAGTTCTAAGTTTATGTCTCTACTGCAAAATATTCTCTGCATTTTAACGAATGCACCTCTAGCAATTTCTATGCGGGTTTTAATTTCCTTTGTCTGGTCTCTATTTTCATTTATCCATGTCCCCAGGTATTTATATTGCTCTACTTTTTCTAGTGGGCTTACAAAATCCAAACTCTTGGTCTGATATCCAATTTTCTGTCATTATGTCATCTTTAATTCTTGTGAGTACTAATTTTTCTAGCAAATTACATACGATTAGTCTGTACGTAATTCTTTTAACATTTTCTTGTGCCCGGTGCTTTTTTTTTTGGTTCAACTGCACTTCTTCCTTAATTTCTTTTGACGTAATTGCTTTGAGTAAGTTTTTGTAGAATATGATAGGGATTCTTCGATTTACCTCCCCTGCTCGTTTTTATGGGAGATCAATATTTTGACGAGATGTTTTGCATACAGGTCTGCCTGTTTGCTTATATTTTCCGTTTTATTCAGTAACCCTCGAAGTGGCACAGTTTCAAGAGCTTTCGTCAAATCAAGAAAATTGCAGTCGTTCTTTGATTATTATGTATGTTATTATAGTATACAGATTGGTAGCGGAAAATGTGAACATAGGTAATGAAATGTGCTAGAATACAGTTTATGGGCTTTGTATGCGTTAGACAGAAACAGGCCTATATTTATTAATAAATTAACAAACTACTTAAAAGCGAATTGAATGGGTGAACATCTGGAGAGCGGGTGTAGTATTCTAGGTAAGACAGGCTTCCCTACCTCAAGTACCTCCACCAAACTTAAAAATGCACATACCCTTAGCGGCTCGGTGCGCCCGGCACCCTGACACTGTGTAAACGGTATAAGGTGTTACAGATTATGTATGTATGTACTTAAAAGCGAAATTGGTCTGTAATTAGACGGAAGGTTATTATCGCCAGATATGTATATTGGTATCGCATTCTTTGAATGCTGTCGGGAATATAACTGTAGTGAAGTATAAGTTAATTATATGTTTTAATGGTTTTATCACGTACATTTTGTTAGTTCTTATTAACCGGTTACTTATATTGTCTGGTCCCGGTGCTGTGTTATTTGTTATGTATTTACATAATTTAAAATTTCGTTATCAGACACTGGATCTAGGAATATTAAGTAGCTTATGTTTGTTTGTTGAAATTTAATGTTATTAGACGTATATGTTTTCCTAATTGTTCCCCAACTTCACTAAAATAATTGTTCATGGTTATAGCCATCTCTCTTTCTCTCTGTCTGTAGTTCTTAATTTACTGCTGTCTTCTGAAAGAATAGTCTTTATTTTATGAGTATTTTTTTTATTACTGGCTTCATTAATGGCACTCAAAATCTTATATTTTTATTGGCTTTATCTATTTGATTCTGATAGTACTGACTTTTATGAATTTAGTTAATAAATTTGTATATGATTTATATTCTTCTATAGAGGTGGGGTTTATTTTTGCTTTTTTTGCAATTTTGCCCTTTGTCTAATTGACATTACGAGATCATGAGTAATCCAACGTTTTATTTGTATTCCTTGCCCTGCCTTTCGTTATTTCGGTTGCCCTTTGTGTAAAGCATTAATTTTTTTCTATAAATGCGTTAGTTGATTTGTCTACGGTAGTGCATTGTATTATATCGTTTCAACTTTCGCTATGAAAAAGAGTATTAAATTCACTTGATTTTTAATAATACTAAACTATTAACGTAGGGACTGCGACTACAAATACGTTAATTTAAATAATCCATATATATAATAGACTTGTCCGGGACGCTGGTCCGTCCGGGACGCTGTTTCAGCAGCCAAGCCGTAAGAGATAGAGAAAAAAGTTATCAAAGTTATATGTTTGGTATGGTCATGTCAGGTCCGGAACCGAATTTCAGTCACGTGACACTTCCGGTTTTCGAGAAAATAAAATATTTTAAAAAATATTATTGTTTTTATTTAATACGCGTTCTATTTGAAAAACGGTCTTTTTTGTTTTATTAAATGAGACATTTGTCTCACTGGTTGCTAGTAATAATATAATAGGTGTTAGACTAATTTTATTTTTATATCGCTTAAAAAGAATGATCAATACAGGTTTTACTATTGTCAACTGTTCTTGTCGATTTATTGTTAATATTAACGTTAAGTACCCATGATGCATTTCTATATTCTGAAGACATGGATCCATATCACGTATAAAATGTCTATAATTTGATGCGTACCGTCTATACGTTGCTATTAATCCAAAAGTTTTCTGTGAATGTAATCCTACCTATATTTGCTCCATCTAACTTTATAATTTATTATTTAAATGTGTTTTTATGCAAATTACACACACATCGGTTTGCTTAAATTCACTTTCATTGTAATAACAATAAAATCAAATCAAATTTGCAAGCGAACCCAAATTTCTAATTTCTGAAAATACAATATCAAATTTGTTCGAAATAACTTCGACTAAAATGGATATATCTTCAAACTTTTTATTTAGTCTACAAATATTTAAATGCATGACATTTAGTTGTTCTAAATGTAAAATATTTTCAAAGTACGAGTGACATGAGTCTATAGATTGCATCAGAACCTCCTTTAAAATCATTGCTATCCAATACCTCCAAAAACTCAACTTTGTAATATGCTGCATTACAAAGTTGAGTTTTTGGAGGTATTGGATTTAATTTAAATAATATCCAGATATTTAATGTATATCATGTGATGTAACAGTTGTATGTTTTAACTGATGGGGTTGTAAAGGGCAACCAGAGAGTTGTTTATATTGAGTAGTAAAAAACTTGAATTGATAATCTACGAGTAATAGTCACGTTAAGGGTTAAATTCCCATTAGTTGTGAAGAATAATAATTGATGATTTGATAAGTAGTAGCAATATAGTATTATCTACGATCAAATTTCACTTTAAGTCAACAAATATTATCTTATATATATTTCTAAAAGTCCTGACTGACTCACTCACTCACTCATCAACGCCCAGCCCAAACCCTTGGACCTAGAAAGCTGAAATTTTGCACAGAGCTTCCCTTTATGATGTATACAAGGAATAAGGAAGGATATTTCGAAATTCAACCCCTAAAGGGGTAAAATGGGGGTTCCAATTTTGTATGGAAAAATAATATTAAATAGACATTTCGACTTGTTCGTAGGAGTACTCCTAAAAACAAATAATCAAACACGTTACTCGTGATTTTCCAAAAATCAACCCCTTAGGGGGTGAAATGGGGTAAGTAAGCCTAAAAATCGATATGGGTGTCGTTATTGAGGTTTTTTGGGACGTTGATTGCGAAAATTACATTTATTTTTAAGTCCAAGACGGTGAACATGACATAAGGGAAGAAACGGGACGGAACGGGACGGACTGGACAAGACGGGACTGAGCGGGACGGGACTGGACGGGAAGGGAAGGGACGGAACGGGACGGGATGGGACGGGACGGGGCAAAGCGGGACGGGGCGGGGCGGGACGGGGCGGGGCGGGGCGGGACGGACGGGACGGAAAGAGAAGGAAAAGGGTGGGATGGAAGGGGAGGGGATGGGATGGAAGGGGAGGGGCGGGACGGGACGGGAAGGGAAGGGTCGAGACGGGGCGGAGCGGGGCGGAACGGGATGATACGGAAAGGAAAGGGAAGAAATGGGATGGAAGGGGAAGGGACGGGACGGGACGGGAAGGGACGGGACTGGACGGGACAGGACTGAACAGAAAGGGACTGGACGGAAAAGGAAGGGACGGGACGAAAAGGAACGAGACGGGATGGGACGGAAAGGGAAGGGAAGGGAAGGAATGGGATGGAAGGGGAGAGGACGGGACGGGACGAGACGGGACGGGACGGGACGGGACGGGACGGGACGGGACGGGACGGAATGGGACGGTACGGAGACGGGGACGGAGAAAGGGACGGAGAAAGGGACGGGGACGGGGATAGGATGGGATGGGATGGGATGGGATGACAGAAAATAATTAGTCATTATTTAATACACAAATAACGAACCTCGCGCGAACGAAGTCGCGGGTAAAAGCTAGTTCAAATATAAAATTCAAGATTGTTTGATTCCATTTAACATGGTATATTACTACAAAGCCAGTAAAACCATTGAAAGTGAGTGTTGTGGTATGCTGTTGAACTGTCTATTCACAGAATAGAAATTTCAAAAAGCTACAACGAGCTTTGATTTGGTCGGAAACAACCCAAGGAGCTGTTTGCTGACTAGAACTTATCCATTTAGGAGCTGAGATAGAGTATTCAGGTACAAGATAGACAATCAGGAAGTTAGTGCCCATTTCTTACGAAATATTAAGAAGTTATAAAGCAAGTTTGGTGCGGCAAATCATTATGAAAATTGTAATTATACCTAGAAATTCATTTAGAAGAATTATTTTTCTAAATTTTATAGTGATTTGAGTACTCGACGTTTTTTGACCATTATATTTTGAAATTTATACTTCTTGGAATTAGGTTATTTTTAGAATTTTTATTTAAATCAAGTTTGGCCAAATTTAATATTCGATTAAATTGTTTTTGACAATATGTATTTTATTTTGTAATGTCAGATCAAACTTCCATGTGCTACTAACAAACTGAAAATATGAATTTAATTTTGTGAAGTACCTGAAACGTAGATTTGATTCATAAAGTCAATTAGTTGTTATATTTTAAAAGTAATTCAGTCTTTAACTACAACAGAAAGTTGTTAGTTGAAGATTAACCCATTCAGCTTGAATTTATGGGTACCATTGTTGGTAAAACTGACTAGTCCAGGCTTTAAAAAACTATAATCACATGACATAATTCTAAATGTCAAATTGATTTTTGAGATACGTCAAATCCTATTTATTGTATTAAGAAGTAAGGTAAGTATAAGTGAGCTATACCTGATAGTGCTTCTTGTTAATAATTAGAAAAGGGGTATATTTAATTTAATATGTAATAGTGCTCCATAGAGAGAGCTATTACATTTTAACTTACAATTTGGGTTTTGATATTAATTGTAATAACACCCCAAGAAGGAGTTATATTACAATTTTGGCTCGCAAAGTGGGGCTAGATATTCAGGGTGTCCGGATTTCGTAGGGACAACATGGCTAACTTTTGTATTTGAAGAGATAGAGAGATGGTTAAATTAGTAAAAAGGTGCAGGTTTGGGAGCTCATTAAGAATACATCTTCAAATTTTACTTGTCATGGCCCACTTGTCTAAAATTTTAAAAAAAACAAAATCTCCTAATTTCTTTTATATGCCGTAACTTTTTTGTTACTTAAGATATTGAAATGCGATTTGAACTAATTTGCATGGTAATTTAAATATATTTATTGGCACTTAATAAAACTAATTTTATTTGGGCAACTTTTTAGTAATCTAACCTAACCTCAAAATTTTAAATTGGTACCGTGCAATTTTTTGACCCTTTTAAGAGAAGATTTTTTCTGAATGCAATGATGTATTACATAATATGGAAACTTCTTCAAAATTTTGAAAAACTGAGCTTACTCTTTTTACAGGCAGAAATCACTAGTGCTATGATCACAATAACTTTGTTTTTTGTTTATCACGTTATCTGTGAAATTATGTTTTGAAACAAAAGGCAGGCTTACCATCATACGTGCCTGTCAGTAGTGTGAGTGTTATTACTTCAACTTATAATGGAAAATTTTGAAAATATGATGTATTTTGTGCGTATATCAAGTGCTACAAGAACGTAGAACTTACACGTCAAACATACGGAACACACTGACACAACTCGAAGGCACGTATGATGATAAGCGTGCTTTTTGTTTCAAAACATAATTTCACAGATAACGTAATAAATAAAAAACAAAATTATTGTGATCATGGCACTAGTGATTTCTGCCTGTAAAAAGAATAAGCTCAGTTTTCCAAATTTTGAAGAAGTTTCCATATCATGTAATACATCATTGCATTCAGAAAAAAATCCTCTCTTAAAAGGGCCAAAAAAATTGCACGGTACCAATTTAAAATTTTAAGGTTAGGTTAGATTACTAAAAATTTGCACAAATAAATACGGTTTTATTAAGTGCCAATAAATGTATTTAAATTAACATGCAAGTTAGTTCAAATCGCATTTCAATATCTTAAGTAACAAAAAAGTTACGGCATATAAAAGAAATTATGAGATTTTGTTTTTTTTTAAATTTTAGACAAGTGAAGATGGATTCTTAAAGAGCTCTCAAACCTGCACCTTTTTGCTAATTTAACCATCTCTCTATCTCTTCAAATACAAAAGTTACCCATGTTGTCGCTACGAAAATCGGACACCCTGTATAACAAGACTAGTGTTATATTATAACTTCCGTCATTAGAGTTATAATAAAGACAACATTTAATTATATTCAGTTATACTATAACTTCCCACGAATATATATATATATATATATATATAACTATCAACAATAATTAACTAAAATTCAGTAATAAAAATTAAATATAAAAATACAAAAATACTCTGCTCTTTCATTGTTAATTTGGTAGGGGTAGTACACAATATTTTTTTCATCAATTGAAAATATTTTACCGTATGTCTCATTCAATTGGAAAATTTAAATCATTTAGGCAGATTTTCAAAAACTAATTCTTGAAAATAATATAGCTTTAGAGTACAATATATTTACACAACCTGTGCCTGTGGAAATATTTTTCGTTAATAGTTGTATATTTACTTTCCGAAAAGAGTCCTAAACTCGAAATATGCGAATTACTTCCCAATGAAAATGTTTGAAGCTAGACTCTTCCCAAAAAAATTATGCAATTTTTAATAATCCATAACACAGTTTTCAAAATGACTTTATGGATCTGAAATGCCATTAGGCGTAATCCTTAGAAGTGGTGATTTTAACGCTGACATACTAATAATTTCCTTTCTTCAAAATATTTCCACGTTTTCAACTTTAAAACAAGCTTCATTTTATAATGTTATTGCCAGTCTGGCCTGTGCCATACTTCAGTTTCATTAATGACATAAGCTATGGGAACCGCCATAGCTACGGGCAATTATTTATTTATCGTAGAGTAATTACAACAATTAATAGGACGCAATTGGCCTTGGTCGATATCTAAGCAACACATATATAGAACAATGTTAGAATTTTTAAAATAGATGTTGCAATGTGATTGGGGAAACGTGGTACTGTACGTTGATTCAATATTCTAAAATCAAAGAAGTAGCGACATCGAATTTTCTTTATCTCGCTTTCCGAATCGAAACTTGAGATGGATGATGGAAGAACTGAAACCGTGAGAAAACGTATGTGACTATTTGAACGGAGATAATACTTAAATGTACAAATCATACATTCGTCCTATAGGTATAGCGCCTAATGAGTTCTTGTTGTTTCGTAATTCGTGCATTTGCAAGGAAAACTTCTTGAGGCAGGTGGAGAAGTTCTTTAAAATGTAGATTTCTTGTGTATTCCGGTTTAAGCCACACAACACTTAGAAATACATCGAATTTGATACACGACCCTGTTCCATGCCATGTAAAAATGTATTTTCAAATAAATAGAACGTTGGAAACTGCATCAGAGCATTGGTATGCCAAAACTACGTTCTTGCGTAGCACTTAACCCAAACAGCCAGCTTTTCCGAACCAATTATTCTAATAGATTGTTACAGAAGCGGCAAAAATAAGCTTGGTCCGCAGGAATGCGCATCACGCGCCGGTTACGAGTAAAAGCAATTTAATAGCGCTTAAACATTTTGAGAGTGTCTGGTTACAAATGAGACAGGATCCCCCCGAGTGTACTTTCTCCAATAATAAGCTCTTCATGCTAATATAACAACACACGAGTGTTGGCTGCCGCAAAGAACGGTCGGACGTGTGCAAGTCTACTGGTAGCACGTGCAGCTTTGGCGCGTTTCCTTCCTGATCTGTTACCAGTTACAATCTTCCCTTCGCTCGAGTATGTTTAGTGTGGTTTGAAGTTCGCTGTTTGTTTTTGGTTTCTCTTTCGCCGGCACCATGGAGCTTCTGTTCGGGTAAGATTTTCAATTTATGAAAGTTACATTTTCTGCTGAAATTTGACTTTTTATTAAGTTTCATTCCGGCTCTAAATAACCGTTAGGTGTTCTAGAATAAGGCCCTTTCACATCCCACATGCGATTTCAGTTTAATTAAAACGCTTTGCCCCTAGTGGAACACGTCAAAATTGCTCTGAAGTAACAGTGAGAGTTCTAGAGCAGATGTAATCGTGATTTTGGCCCAGTTAATTAACGAGGACTTATCAAGATTTTCGAGCGGGTTTCGCTGCTGACCCATCGTTGAAGTCTCCACAGTTGTGCTAAATGGGCAGTCAAATGTGCTATTTCAATTAAAAGTGTGTATTACTATGCATTTAATTTTATGAAAATTAGTTATTTGCATTAGTTGCCATAGATTTAACAAATGAAAACTAGACCCAAATGTTGATAATGTGAAAAATGTACGTGCTAACATATTTTTTACCTGCACGTCGAAATGATGTAGTATAAATAACATTTTTACTTTTGGATGATTTTAATGTAGTTAGAAATTTTAAAATTTTCCAGTCATTAACTTCTGAAATAATTAACTGTTGGATCAAATAGTTTTTTCTATTTTAAAATCAATTAACTCCCTGAGGTGTGTCTTAAATACCACAATTACAATTGCAACGAAATTGTGTAGTATTAAACAGAATTTAGAAATTTAAACCATTACTTAGCATTGTGTTAGATGCTACATTCTACTAAAACAATTTATTACAATAACAAAATTAATTAGAAATTGCGGTATATGAAAGTAACATCGCAAAGTTTAAAAATGTGCAGTAGTTATACAATTACCTTAATGTTAGCACTATATGGTTAACTTGTAACTAAAGCTCTGTACTGTAACTAATTATACGAATTTAGAACTTCTATAAACAGGGAGAGGCTTGGCGCAAGCCCATGCTAATTATGAGGCTTCCTAAATTAATTTATAGCAGAATACCTGTTGATTATTTTAAAGAACACTACATAAGCATTTTTTTTTTGTTGACTCACTTCGAGAATACTTTTAAATTGTGTTAAGTACAGTTTTAAATTTGCTACCAACATATCAATTCAGCCTTGATCAGGGACTAGTAAAATTTTACAACAGCCGTTTGAGAAAAGACAACGTGGAAACTGTTTACTACCTAATACAATTTTAGTAAAAATATTTTCTCCGACATTAAAAACCCTAAATTGAATTTTGCTGTCAATAGAGAGTCCAATGTTTGAACACTTTGAAATTAACATTCTCTATGTTGCATCCGCTTGTGCAGTACCCTGTATACTATTGCTAGTTTTATATGGAGATGCTGAAGTTATGTAACACCTAATAGAATTGATAAGCCGCTGTAGTTTCTTCAAAATTAAAATGACAGTGATTTTGAATGTTAATCTCGAAATGCAATTATATTAATTGAAATTACTTAAATGCATAATAATAAAATATAAAGCACCACCATAATCACTTCAAAATTACCTGATAAGATAATTAGCTTCCGATTTACATTCCATGTAATAATCACCTGGGTGATGTTATTTTGAAAATTTGATAACGCAAAATACGCACATAGTGTTTCAGATGTTTTAATTGAGATTGCTGACTTATCTAATGCCAAACCCACACATAAGAATAGTTATAATAATAATAACAGTATTTTATTCATAAATATGAATTCACAAGGAATAATTAACACTCTAGGCCAGTGGTCTCCAAACTTTTCTGATCGCGTACTTCTAAAAAAATAATAGGCACTGCTAATATGTACAGTTGGTTTCATTTGAAATGAAGGCACCTAAGTATGTTTTGCTATAATTAATTATACTGATTTTAAATTAGGGTGGGTTGTACAGACACCTAAGGAGACCTACTTTACCTATTTGAATTATTTCTACCACTACTGCTATAATCGTTTAATTTTCCGAAAGTTACAGTAATGATCAAAGAAGGCTGGATTTACATTCAAAATCTTTTTTCGCATCTTATAAATTTTCTAGACACTAATTATTGTTGCAACAAGGTAAAAAGATTTTTTTAAACAGTTTGTTTGGTTCTTAAGTGATTTTAAGTTTTTACTAATCCGATCTCTCTTTCCAACATTGTACAAGAGATTAACTTCATCGTTGGCCTGTACATTTTTATTTAAAACACCAAGATTGTTATGTAAGGAAAAGGAGAATAGTAATTTACGATGCAAGTAACGTTATCAAGCTTTTTACATTACGAGAGAATAGTTTGAATGAACCAGCGACGTTAGGAGCGAGTTCTTTAAAATCCTCGAGTATAATGTAGAAAGCAGATAACGTTACGTATATCCTAACACGGTTTATTTTATCCTAAAATACTAATCTTTTTAAAAAATAGGAAAAATGGTTATTAATGACACTTACAACAGCGAGTGGTGGTATCACTAGTAAGATAAAAACTCAATACTGTATTGTTGGTAGCACTGTCAGGTTATGTTAAATTTGAGATTTTCATGTTAAGTTTTGCGTCAGTTTGTGTCAAATAACGAACAAAACCTAACCTACTAACATCGAATTTGACATAGACTGACAATACACTTCAGTGCTGTCAACATGTGATTAAATGCTAATAAAGTATCATAATGTTATTTTTTTAACAACACTAGTGCTGTTAAATGCATCTTAACGCAATACGTTGATAAGGAGTTACTGTCATAATAACATAATAGGATAAAATAAAATTAAATTACAATATATTCTCGGTTAACTTTAGTTTTAATTTTTGGGGTAAACTTAACTATTTTACTATTAGAATATAAGTGCTAATAATTTGATTTTTTGTACAATTTTTTAAACAGAAAGTACCCTAGCAAAAAGACAAAATCACCTAACAACCTTTCTGGGAAATTTAAATTGAAAGAAAATTGTTATGCATAAAACATTATTAAATTCGATTATTATTGATTCATTTTTTACAAGGAAAATTCGTATCTGGCGGTTTTTCAAGATGATAAAAAAATGAGAGCCTGCTTTTATCGCTTGGGTATCTTCGCATCTTTAATCAATCATGATAGGCTGGTATGCAGCGGTGGAAATAATCCAAATATGTAGCGTAAGTCTTGTTGGGGTTCTGTACTCACCACAAAAATTCGAAATCATGATGTTTAAATAGAAGATACTAAGGTGACCTAATTTCAAGTAAAACACACTGTATATACGTTGAAATATTGAAAGTTGGCAGCAAGGAGTACGTGATCGTGTTGCCGCTATAAATTTCTTGTCTACTTAGTATTCATAATCTTGTACTTTAAAATAATATCTTTTAACTGATGTTCTTATTTTATTCTGTCACTTGGCTTAACCCCCCGCGTACCTTCTAGGATAAGCATATTCCCTTGGAGACCACTGCTCTAAACTAATTTAGTTCGGTTAAACTCAAATTTTTAACATAAGTGTTTCTGGAGCTCTGAAACAGCAATTCTCCAAACCGAACCGAACCCAACGTAACCACCGCTCACCCATTACAGTTCGTTACAGTAATTACGAGATTATCTTGCAGGAAGAGCTGCAGAATTGCTAAAATTGTCGCGTTTCCGTAGTTTCAAAATTCGCAGGTATCCGCATTTCCGTGCTCTCTCAAATCAGCAAAAATATATCCGATTTGTCGTGTTAGATAAATGAGATTTAGGCGTTTTACTACCGTTTCCGCTTCGGTGTATTTACTAAACGCTTTTATGCGACTGGATGTATAGGTTGTCTTTTTAGAGATCTTATGTAAGTCGGTTTCGATGCATGCCTGTTTTCTGTCCATATTTCCGGATGAGCTTTTAGAGAGGTTTTGCGTGTTTACATTTTCATAACGAATGGACCAGGGAAGTTTTAGTAGCATAAGTTTCTTTTAGTAAATGTGCTGAATGAGTTTGAGTTCCCCTAAACACATCTCCAGTGATTTTGTTTAAAGGAATTCAGAACTGGTTTTACCCAACGTTTATACATATGATTTAATATAAATTAGTATCAATTATATTCTAATTCTTCTAATTGGCTACACAATTAGGTCATTGCTAATTTTACAGTTTTAACATGGAAATTTAGATAGAATGCATTTCCAGTGTTAATTATCTTTAGGATAGATTTAATTCTAATAGCCAGAACAGTGCTAATAGTTTAAGCAAATACTATAAATTGCCGATATGCCTGTAAATGTAATTGCTGCAATTTTTCTCTTAATTCTAACACAAACAGATTTTATAAGCAACGACACAACATACCATCTCTATGTTTAAAGCTGTAATTGGCAAAGTGGAGAAACCACTAGATGATGACTAGCAACTCCGTTCGAGCCGACTACGCCCTCACAGCTACGTTAAAAGCTATTAACGACACACTTTCATCACATTGTTATGAGCTTGATAGGCAAAATTTGATGGTCAAAGCTGGCGTAATTCGACAGCACCTACTTAGAAAGTATGACATACTCCGAAACTATCTTTGTGGTTGTCTTAGCTCGGTATTTTCTAGCTGTTGACAGTAAATCCCGAGCCGTTTCCGCGTTAGAGAATATTACATGTGGTTTAATAATTGTCATTTAAACTTTCTCGATAATAAGTACTGCTCGCAATAACCATGCCGATTTGGTTCGAATAGCACAAATTGACGCTTTTGCACAGATTCATCAGTGTGGTTGTAACGTCCTCCAAAGAAAGACCAGGCGTTAGATCCTCCGGTTGCCAAAGCATGGCAATTGAAGCGAAGTCGCCGATTCTAAGCAACCCCTTTTGCTCAAATTCTGTTAGGTGTGCGTTATTAGTGGCACACCGCGAAAGCATAAAAAACAGATCAAGTCCGAAAATCCCAAAGGTAAACACGATGGGAACGGTTTTTTGCGATTCCAGTAAAACGATTTAGACACAGACGATTCAGGCGAATTGCTATTACATGATCGTCTTTTCAGATGAATGGTTTTTATGGCATAGCTCAATCGCGTGGGAGCAAGAAATTCTTAATAGCCGCAGATTTATCGCCGGGTATCGATACAACAATTTGTTCTGTTGCAGAGATAAAATCTTTGGCACGTTAAGTGCATATAAAACAGGCGTTGCTTAACTTAAAGGATGGTCTCCGGCCTGTTAATGCACATACATGCTGCCATTAGCATACGAACAAGGCAGCTAATATCTTGCAAATATGACTGCTTTCCCGTCAACGCATGCTCGTACGGACGATAGAATTTTCACTGCGTGACACGAGGCTTTACATAGTCAGAGCTTTAATACCTTTATGTTATTTTCGTTACTTTATAAAACCTTCAATTTAGTATGTCGTACTCGTACCGACGATAGAGTTTTCACTGGGTGACACGCGAGGCTTTGAATAACCAAAGCTTTAATAACTTTGTGTTCTTGTCGTTGTTTTATTAAACGTTCTTTTTAGTAGGTCGTGCTTGTACCGACGACAGAATTTGCACACGGTGACATTAGAAGCTTTGCATAGCCAGAGCTTTAATAACTTTATATTGTTTTCCTTGCTTTTTAAAACCTTCTTTTTAGTATGTCGTATCCAGTGTTGGACATTGGTATTACAGCGACCTTTTTAATCGCGTTGACAACGTATACCTTGTACACCTAATGATTTAGAAAAATGCTTCCCTTGGATGGTTCCCCGTTCCCTTTCGCAGAGTTTACGATCATGTAAACGTGTTCGGTCAAATTTTGCACTGGGAAAATAGATTTTTTAGAATTCTTTCCACCACAAGGTGCAAACATTAAATCTCAACCTCTATACCACCGAAAAGCTCTTTAATAAACATATAAACATATCAACTTAGTATTAACGCAAAGTAACATCTCACATATTATTACATGGCATTATAATTATAGTTAGAGAGCCGCAATAGTAAATTACTACCGTGTTTTTATCATGTCATAGATTTTTAATGTTATCATATCTAGCTTACCTACCATCTGATTGATTTTTCACTAACTTTCTGGATCATAAGGAGTGCAAAAATATCACTGCCAGAAATATTAGGTAGCCGCTCGTGGATATTAAGATGCTAAGGTAATTCTATAATTTTACATTTTAGATTTACAAAATCTAAATTTCAAAATGTTTCTGGTCTGTTTCTGTGCATACAATTTTTAATTAGTGATGTCTGTAGTATGTGCATTTATAACGGTCGATCAGCATCTAAAATACTTTTCAAAATATTTTCCTCTCTATATGTTGTTCTTCCAAACCGTTCCTCAATCTGTTTGGTAGTATATTTTAGCACACTTTTTATTTAGAGCAATATATTTGTATTTTTCTGTTCTTCAGATGTCCAATGAACTAATAAAGCACAAAATTTGAAAATCCCCCAATTTATTTTAAATCAGTCACAAAGTTATCAATTTATACAAAATTGTGAAACTTGGTGTTGTGTTTAATTTTCTTGTTGTTGTTTCGGAACGATCCTGTAAATGGTACGTTTTTTAGGAATCGCCATTCTCAAGTTTATTAAATTAATCAAAATGCAACCAATATATTGCTGAATAATGATATTTATAATAATATTATTGAAAAGTGATGGTCTCGAATTCTATGCAGGTTTAGAAGTAACAGAGCACGGTCGTGAACTACAAAGAATGAGCAAGAAAAAATACATTTATTTAGAAAAAACGTTTTATAAAACTACTTTCAAAACTTTTGAATAACTAAATTTGTTAATAACATTATTTTTTCTATAGCACATGTTAAAGTGTGCTTTTATCAACTCAAAACAAAAGGTCAAGTTTTACTTTAACAGCAAGGGTAGATAAAGTAGCACTTTAACATCAAGGATAGATAAAGTAATTTAATTTTCTAACTTTTGTTTAAATTAAATATGACAGCTTCGTATTATCGTAGCAACCCATTCTAGCTACTGACATTTTGAAATGTGAATGACTGTCCTTATTTTCTTTTGAAATTGTTAAATTTCTTGCTATAGAAAAAAATATTGTATTATACACGACGATAAAGTTATTTCTATCCACTCTTGAATCATTAACGTCTCGACTTCGTCTCGACGTTAAACGATTCACTCGTGGATAAAATTTAACTTTATCGTCTTGTATAATAAATTACTATTTCTTAATGCTAGAATATAAAAGGAACATTATAATCAATACTTACATATTAGGTAGATATAACCAAACCAAAAATATTAAATCAGAGCAAGATAAAAGCTATATTGTAAGCTTATAAAAACACACCTTATGTATTTAAAAAAATCTGGTGTGATACACTCACACAACTTCCTTTTACAGTGATCTTATAATTAGTCAAAAATTTCATTTTTAATTTTTAACCATTTGTTAAAAATTTTCAAAATTACAAATTCTACAAAAACGGTACAAAATCGAGTGTTAGTTGAAGAGACAAATTTTCTCTAGAATTTTAAGGTGAATTCAAAAATGTAATAATATACCGGGTGTTTTATTTAAAATAGGAGTTAATAAAAAAAATAGAAAAAAAAACAAAGAAACCCACTTTAGAAGTATTCAACTGGA
The DNA here is from genome assembly GCA_940337035.1 of Agriotes lineatus. Taxonomy (NCBI): domain Eukaryota; kingdom Metazoa; phylum Arthropoda; class Insecta; order Coleoptera; family Elateridae; genus Agriotes; species Agriotes lineatus. The sequence continues at coordinate 104,128 of CALNHX010000841.1, forward strand.
AAAGCACCTATCTCACATCAATACACATTAAAAATGTAAGAAAAATGTAAAATTTAAAAAAAAATCGTTAGAGCCGTTTTTGAAAAAATCGAAAAAAACTGAAAAATCACAAGAGTAAACACCTACTTCCGGTTATGCGATTTTCTTCAAAAGCTTGCTGTCTCATCTACATAGTACACAAAACTTATATATGAAGTTTCAATGCCATACCTCTTTTCGTTTTTGAGATATTCTGTTCACAGACAGACAGACCAATGAAAAAAAATATGTTTTTTGGGATCAGGGGTGAATCCAATACTTCCTTTATAGTAGTAAAGGAAGTAAAAATAGAAGCCAACAAACTAAACCTACATATATATTTTTTAAGTATTAGTAGGATCCATTAAAGAACAAATGTAGTTATAATTTGGTATTGCAATGTGCCAACTTGAAACTGGCACGTTTCTGATATTTAAGTTAAAATTTCACTTTTTTATCACTGTGTTGTTTTTCCGGACAACATTTTTTATTGCCCTTCCTAGTCATATAAGTTATGTCTAAAATAGCTTCGCTATGGCAGTTACTTTTCCTAAAACATAAAAAACACAGTTAATATTTAGTACATTAACTAAGATATTTAAATTACTAGTACAACTTACCATGATATACCGGTTATCACTTACATAGACAACGGTAAGATAATCAACAATGTTAAAAACAATAATCTGTATTACTGCTACTCTTAGCTTGTATGCTGGCATTAGTCTCGTTTTCAATACTTAAGTGAGTTTTTAAGTCTCATCCGTAATACGAATATTGATTTCTTCATTGAGAATAGTCCAAGTGTCTTTAGGTAACTACATATGGTTTCCAATTTTTTTTCAAATTGACCTCTCACAGATTAATTTTCTCATCACAAAAATAGTAAGAGTCTCCTTATTTTAGATAATTTGATTAATTTGACGAGTATTTGAAATTGGGATTATAAATTCATCTTCAACCAGAAAGTCTGTTATTTTTAAAACTTGCACTGTATCTATTTCAAATATCAGTGTTTTCAGTTCCTTTGTACTTACCTTTAAATCATTTGCACAAATCATGTGATTCATAATATGCCTAATCAGCTGGACGTCTGCAACCATGGCTAGACTGTGAGAATGTCCACGAAACCTAGACATTTATTTGGGAAGCAACTTTGACTACAATTTTCTTTATTTTTGTACAGAACAACAGGACTATCTGATCTGAAATGAATCACATTAATCTGTGGAATGTTTTAATCAATTCTAAAATAAACTTGAAATGTGTCCAAATTAATGCTGGTGAATGCTCATTAAAACCAGAAACTGGGCAGAAAGTTGTTACTACTGTTTCCGTATCAAAGTAATAGAACGCACCAGTATGCAGAGTAATTTGTGGTTTAGAAGCACCGAAGTGCAGGCTTTGTATCTCGCTGTGATATTTTCCTACAAAATTTTCAGAAAAATCTATTACCACAATTACATAATTGAATTTTAAGTTTGTCATAGTAATTTGTTGGTGATAAATATTATACACTTGTTTCGAATATGCTGGTAACATTTTATTAGCTTCTTCTTTTATTTATTTATTTATTTGTTCTATCAATTTATTAGTATCATAAAGTATATTTTGTTTTGACGTTATTCAAGCTCCAAAATCCTCGACACCTTTCCCAGTTCTGTTTTCCATTTTAAGTACATGTTGCCAATAGAACGTATTGCTGATAGTTTCTGGTTTAGGGATAAAGTTTTTGGTGCATTTGTAATTCTCGTTCAGCGTTAAGAATCGCCGTAGGAAGATATACTCTTCGAAAGTTTTGTGAATTGGAAAATTAAAAAAAAAATTACATCGCATCTTAATCATTCCTAGCATCTTTTCTCACAGAATAACTCTTCTTCTGTTCTGTCTCATCATAAAAATGTGAGCTGAGTGGCATTTATTAAATATATTGCACCCTAGCACCTCGCTTACCAATCATTAGGATAATCCATCCGGTATGATAGTTGGCACTTACTTTAGTATACAATTGCCTCTCTCAGCCGGTCAATTCTTGTTACCTACCTTTTATTAGCCAGAGGTGATTTGATCCAGGCAGCATTTTCCAATTTCAAATTCTAGCAAAATGTTACTATATTTTTACTTTTTTTTGTAAATGTACACAAATAATCGGGATACGGCAGGTTTTAAGTTTTAAGAGAGAATTAAAAGAATACAGGTTTAGCTTGGCCCGGGCTCTATCAAAATACAAGCCTTAGACAATTGTCTTATTTGTCTCGGCGTAAGTTTGTTTATTAAAGTAAATTTTTAAAGTTTACTGTGATAATTATACGATCTTTAAACAATCCAAACCACTCGTTAGCTGTTTACTGAATCGAAATGAAGACAGTAGATACATCTGGAAGCTCAGAGTTCTCAGAATGAATCTAAATAAATCGGATTAACGCATGAAACGTGGGAATTAAGGCCACAAAAGCTGTCAATTGGTAGCCACGTTACGAGCCAAAACGAACTGAATCTAAAGGATGTACCTGTCGCGGTCCACTGAATCCGCGTATCCTTTAGCCTAGAAAATAATTTGCATGCTGTTCGGTAATTAGCAAAATGTAATTAAGTGGCACGTGTGTAAGAAATTCATGTGTACTAACGTAAGAAGCGGCTCGCTGAATCAGTTTTATTTATAGGCGCTCAGTTCTTTTAACTCCGAGTTATATAACGAGGTAATGATAATTTTTAAGATAATCGAAGGACACTTTATTAGCGGCAAACAGTACTTATAAATTATGGAGCTTTAACTGATAAATAAATCATCGGTACTGCACTCGCGCCTTTATTTATTATATAAGAAGTGAAATTTCAGTGGCCAAACAGGCTAATTAGCTGATTGTCGTGCAGGAACTATATATGACATACTGCCATCCAGAAATGAAGAAAATATCAACGAACTATCATTTCCAAATACCAAACATGTCTAAATAAACAAACAAACCTTCAAAGATACCTCTAACTAGTATGTCTGGTAAAGCTGTTTCTTTTACTTGCCTCTGATATAATCTATTAATAAATTTCACGGTTGAGTTATTAATAACTGATACATACCTTCACAAGTACAAAGGTTGCCTTTTCAAGATCAAAGACACGGTTAAATTTAATGTGAAGGATTTAATTAGCCGCGGAGTTTAAAATGGTTCATTAACATGGGCGCATTTATGCAATCGATGCAACAAATTCCGGTGATCTAGAACAAATTGCCAACTAAGCCGCGTGAGAATAAGTTTATTGGGCAGCTAAGTGGGCTTTGGAAAATGTTAAGTAGATGCGTCGCGCAAATCTGAGCCGCTCAGCTGCGAGATCTCCCAGAGCAAAGGTGTGATAAGATAATTGCTACTTCCGTCTCTCGAAAATCCATTAACATTATGAAACCAGGTTATTTATGTTAAGGTTGTGCTGAGTGGCACGCAGAATATTTGCGTCAATAAAATGCAGCTTAGTCGAAATTATTTCCCATAAAGGTCACACGGTTTGGTATTCCGTTACTAACTCGATAGCCTCAAAATTACCCCTGCAGATTGATTTTCATTTCCAATAAAATTAAACTTATGGCCAGTTTCAGAAGTTGTCTACTGATGCAGATTTGCAACTATGGGAAATGTGTTATTATGTTTCAAATTACCAGAATGAAGATGTTTTCTCTTCAAATACGTCCGTCGCCCAACCCTCTGAGAAAGATTAACAAAATATCAACCCATCTTCGATAACTTACCTTTCAATTTGTGCTGGGCTGATGGCTTAGCACAATCCCTCAGATAAAAGAACAGTTTCTTCATCCAATAATTACAAAGAAGAGACTCGGAAAACTTATGCTAAGCGTTGTGGTAAACTTTCTAAAGAAGATTAGAAAATATCCACTAATTATTCTTCACTTGTCAATAGTTTTGACTAGTTGTTTGCTTATGGCTTACCATAAAAATAATCAAAATCGATTTTAGCTGTGCGAAGATAAATTCTCAATTTTGATATTTTAAACTTTTCTAAAGGTGCTGCTACAAAATAATGACTGACACTAGAAAGGCTAACTCCTACTTAATGTATCGCCCATAAGCATGGACATAATGGGTGAAAATTAATCCAAACAAACAGACAAGTAGAAATATTTGTACGGCGTAATAAATGTTACGGTTCTACCGCTTTCTCGGCCAGCTAAATGGCTATTTTGATAAGATAGCAGTTCTTCCTGGTAGCAGACGCCTTTCACTAAATATATTTGTCTTTATTGAAATAAATTGTTTATCTAACCGGCCCGGTTTTAAATTTGACTACACCTTCATTGTGTTCAAGTCCGTTTCAGTCACTTCTCATCTCAGCGTTAATTACTATCGATTGTTCGATTTCAATTCTTTTAAAACGGAAAACAGTCTATTTTGGCGAAGAACTGTTATTGTTATTCTTCTCCCTCAACTTACACCATCATTGATATTAATTCGATGTAGCTCTGACAAAATCTTTTTGTAATCTAAACGGTGCCCTTCATACCCATATTGCAAATGTGTAAGTCCGTATAATAATAATAATAGGGGTTTTCAACGAACAATGTTTACAGCAGAACAGAACAGATAATTCATAGGACTCTGCTAGGAAAAATCACAATATCCTAATAGTTATTTTTTAAGTAGTTTAATCAAGGTTCGTTTCTCTGTAAATTGTGTATTTACCTCCAGATCTACATGATTAGTAAACGAATTCTCCTTTCGTCAATGACAAATTTCTTTAAAATGAAAAATGAAAGTCAAGATCGGTCAAAAAAATCCATACTAAGCAGACCACAACTAATTTGAGTCAACAATTTTGTTGGAATATAAATTCAGAACTTTTAATGCGTTTTCCTGGGTAGCAAGTAAAATAAATCCAAGTAAATTTGCGTAAAATCTAGACTACGCTTTCTAATAGTTATGGGGTAGCGATTGAATGCGGAATTGTAGCTAATAAAATCTTGTATTTGCAATAGAACTAAAGCAACAATTGTCTATAAATATTCTATGCTCGATATGATAAACGCTTAATTGAATAAAGGAACCCCAAAAACGGTTTTATAATATTTGATCAGTTATGTATGGTCGAATAGTTATAGCTGCAATATTGCTGCAGCAATTTGGTATCAACTATATCAACGGTGGCTCCTTTTCCATAATTCCAAAACTACTGTTTAGAATTAAAACTAGCTTGATAGCAAATACAATTTGCCATAAACCTCATAGTAGACTACAAAACTTCTCCTTGAATACATTTGAATCGATCAACGACGTGCAAAATTTCTTATACAATATTACTGCTTTTTGGAGATTTTGTGCGCATACTTTGACGTTAACCTCTAACTGGGACATATTTTTAAAGCATGCCTCGGCTGAGTTACCCTAAACGCATTTAACTACTATACAAAGAGAAAAAGGATATAAATTATGATTTCCACTACGGTTATCGTGGAATAGCAGTTTTGCTTATGGTCAGTAGTATTCACTGTGTGTACACATCGAGTTGTGTATGCTTTCTCTTGGTATTTTGAAAGAAATATGTAGATTAATGATGAGCTCAGTTGACATAAACACTTATCTGTTGACTATTGACGTTTGAAGTTAACGTATTTGACGTGTAAAGAGTCGGCTATACGTCTCGTCTCACTAAAGCGACATTTACTAACAGCTGATGCTTTTTAAGGCCTAATTTGTGTTGCCCATGTCAATTTTTAGGCAATATTTCAACGTTGTCTTACCTTATCCAACGTTGAGATCCATAGCATTATTTACCTGCTTAGTAAAGTTTTGCTGCTATACCATTTAACATGGCTATGTAGTGACTTGCAGTTGCAATTAGGAATTCTAGTATCATTTCATCACATTGTGGTGCTTTGTTTTTGTTTCCGACGCCCAAGGATACAAAAAAGAACGCGAACAAAAGAAGTAGCAAATGATTTGTAAAGATTTTTGTGAGACTTAGTTACCAAACCAAATTAGAGAGGATCTGTGTTTCAATAAATAGTTGAGTATTCATTATTGTTCCCGATTTATGTGTGTCGATACTTTCGAGATAGCACCCATACTGTATAGTTAAATTAAATTAACGATGTTTGGTTTTTATAGAATCAAGACCACCGGGTTATTTTGCGTAAGATTAGAGAGAGCACGTTAAAGCCGTTTTCTATTTACGGGCTTTTTATTTATGGATTCCTACTTATGGTACTTACTTGGCGTTTTTCACCTCTTTTTTGTAACTTGGGATCATAGTCGTCTAGATTTAAGCGTTTAGCTACGGAGTCGGTCCGCAAGATTTTGATCTGGTTGCCAGATAGGAGTTCCCACTTGCGAGTTTGAGCCTCTTAACTTTCTTATCGCTGTACACTTGAATTCTAAGGTAATCCAATTATTTATATTCAAATAAATATTTTGCAATTGGAAAAATATAGTGACGCCAATTAGTTTGATTATATCACTCCCTATACCATCAACCAATGAAAAACTGTATAAATGTATAGTTACGCATGAACTAAATTTTGATAATGTACATAGCAACGCTGATAAACATATACCTTCTTGACTAATAACTGATACCTTCACCAACATCGCGTTATCTGCTGAAAGTACAATCGTCATAGCGACCGCACTAACTGTACTTTTAATATTTATAAATAAACTGTTCAAACATTGTTTATTGACTCGTGACAACATGTAGCCGAATGCAACTCGTGTCTTCTTGATTATTACCAAATTATTTCTGTTTCAACTTTATATATTGTCCGAAGGACTCCAGTGATTGCCAAACAATATATCTCGTGTAAATAGAAATAATTATTTGATAATCAAGAACACACTAGTTGCATTATATATGATAATGTACGTTGTTGAAATATTCCTGTTATGCCGGTTTTGTTTTTCATTCATCAAAGCATTGTAATTTAATTAATGAAACGCTAAACTTGTAAACGCCATGTGATCACGTCGCGTATTTAATATATTTTTGTATGAATATCATAAAATTTTACATAAATTATTTACGTAGAAAGAACTGTCTTTATAGATATATACATGTTTTATTTACCTGTATGTACATATTAAAATAAACGTCACGGTAATTCCCTCGAATATATGTCTTGTTATTTATGTGATAGATGGTGGCTCATCAAGAATTCTGCGTATAATAAAGTTACATTTTTGACAGTTCACCTTTGAAATTTAATCCTCCTTGCAAGTTTTCATACTCAATAATTCAGTTTAGTGTTAACCTACTCCGCCGGAGTTTAATTAGCGCGCCTCGTTGAACGCAATGGTCACGTGACCATTTTTGATTTTTCACAATTCGTTATCTGGCTTGCTTTGAAGATTGTCCTGATGGTCATTGGTTTAGTTTGGTGGTATTAATTGTTGGAGCTTTCAACGGCTAACAGCAGTTTTTGGAAGTTATGGGGTTTATTTAATCTTAAACTTAAGTTCTATTATTTATTTATTTATATATCTCTTCAACCGGGAGGCCTGGCCCAATAACCTGTTGAAACTACAATTTTAGCCGATGAACACGGTTAGAATACAATACATGATTAAAATAAGAATAATTATTGCGATTTAGCTTATCTTAGTAGCAATAGAATAACATAAATAACATAACATAGCAAATTGTGCAAATATAAACGAATATATATTATGAAAGTGTTAAGAACCTTGAATTCGATTTTGCGGTATAAGAACATAAGAAAGGAAACGAAGAAGACGAGCATAGTTCAAAGTGTAACAATGTATGGTGCGAAAGTGTGGGATGTAAATAAAAGGAATGAAGGAAAGTTACTTGCCACTGAAATGGATAGCCTTAGGAGAAGTTGTAGGAGATCACGAAAGGATTTGGTAGCTAATTTTATCATCATCATCTTCTTTTTCTTTATGCAGCTTCTGTCGTCCATCCTTAGATATAAACTTCCCCTATTAATCTCCATTGGTTCCCGTCTTGCGCTATCTGATTCCAATTTGGACCTATAGTCCTTTTTATGCCACCGCTTTATTTTAGATTTGGTCTTCCCTTCTTTCTCTTTCCCTACCGTGGTCGCCACTATATGATCTTTTTCGTCCATCTGTCTTCACACATTCTAGTCACACACCCTGTCCATCTCCTTTTCTGGTTCGCTATTCTTGTTCCGATGTTTTGGCCTGCATTATCTAAATGTGTTTTTGTCTGTAAGTAATATTCCCAATATTTTGCGTTCCATCCCTCGCTAAGCTACTCTCATCTTGTTAATTACATATTTAGTCAATGGCCACTTCTCTGTGACATATGTGAGAAGTAGTATAATACACTGATTGTAAACTTGGGCCTTTTGATAATTTTGGAAATTTCTTTGAAACACGTCTTCCAAAACCACTCTATACTAATTTCATACCACATGAATATTTCAAGTCTGAACTTTAAAGTTCTGATTGCTCTTTTTATCCCTTTTTCGGTTAGTTCTTGTAGTGATGGCTTCTCATCCTAAAACGCACATGTAGGGTCAGTACACAGCAGCATTCCAAATAAACACAGTTCTGAACTTTAGCACTGCATAAGAGCCCCGCGCATTACATAAGCCGCCTTTCGACCGCAGCAATAACAAAACGGTAGGACCTGCTCGTAACTATATCAGTTTACCTATCTCATTAAATACCATGTTGGTATCTAAATGTTAATGCCCGTCACCCACGATTTTACAGAAACAGCAGGGACGCGACAACAGGCTGACATTCCAAGAATGCAGCGTTACAAATAAGGTTACGTATTGTTATCTGGCGAAACGTCGGCCGTTGCGCAACGGACGCATCGAAAACCTCCTCATTAAATTAATTTATCCCGCTTGTTGCAAATGAGCAATTGGCAGTGCCTACCATAAAGCACGCGGCGCAAGACGGCTTTGGAGGTTAGACCTCATTTGCATGAGCGTGGAGCAACTCCTCTTGCAACACCTCGGAGGAGCTGCAGTCACGAAAAGAGACAAATGGTGGTTTGGCTCGACCAACTAGAGACTACGTAAACCATGAACCTGTAAGCACGGGAAGACATTCTTTATAGACCTCTGGGCTGAAGATTATTTGTCTTTACCTTCATTCTGAAAATGTTAGAGTTATAATTAACCTGTTAGTTGGGGCAGAATCTCGTAGAAAACGACCTATTGTATATCATAATTACAACATTTCTGACATTTCCATACCATTCAGCATATGGCCATTATCATAAATATCAGCAGCTATACTATAAATGCTTTTGAACTAACCATAATGTGTTAATCTCACTATGTTAGGAATTTAGATCAGCACATTGATGCACCACCAGCCCATAACTCATTTCAAGGTTTCGAGAAACTCTTAGCTTCAGCATTTTATCTTATCAGATTAATAATTCAATATTTTGAAAAACCTGGACGATGAAAGATATTTTGTAATTGTACCCTAAGATCTCACCTCAATCTGTGGTCTATTTCCTAACAACCGATGTAAACTATTTTAAAACTGTCCACATTGTTGGCCTCGCCTTTTCAATATCTTAAACAAAATCTTCAAACGCCAAATTGTTCCCAGATTTATCGATTTCTGCCATTGAGTTTTATGTACGCTGTCATTTACAAACCTCTACGGTTTCGTTTATTTAGTCATACGTAGTCTTGAGCCAAATTTATGCTGGCGCCTAGCTCATTTGATTTGAAAAATTTTGCACAGAAAAGCATTCTCGTGGTGGAATTAGCCTCCGAGCTGGCGAAGTCTCGGTCGACAAATCTGAAGGTTGGCTTAACTTATTTACATATTCATTAAGTTATACTATTGTAAAGCTTGCAGTTTTATCGCCTTCCTCATTTCCGTTGTTTATATCGTAGGAAAGCTTATTTTAACAATGAAATCACGTAAAATTGCCACTTGCATGTCGCCTGATATGCATCTCCATGTTTCCTTTAAATTGACTTAGCCATTTTATGTTGCTTATTTAAATACCCATCGATCTTACCTTTCCTACTGATATGTTGATACTTGTAATGGAAAACTTAGTGGCTTCTCTGTGTGAGATATCTGAATTTCTGACTTCTACAATGCTTAATTTTACTTTAGTTGTTCTGTGCAGACCAGTTAGTAAGCTTCTTTTATTCATGTTTTATTTTTTCTGCTCCATACTATGTCATCTCTACCGGCAGCCTCTTCTGGTTTAATTTATTTTATGGCCCTTTCTACCTCTTATATATCAATGTCTCTCTCTTAATTTTCTTCCGAGACTGCTGCTCTTCTTTATCTTCTTCTTAAGTGTTATCTTCCTTACATTTGTGGTTGAACTACTTTCTCCATGCTTCTAAGATCTTTTCTTCCATTTCTATGTTGCTGTCACTGTTCCTTATGCTCCCTATTTGTCTTTCATACTTTGCTCTTATTTCCTTGATTGTTTACCAGCATGTTCGTCCGCTGCCTTCATTGAATTTGGTTTCAATTTCCCTTCCGAACTCTTCCCATGGGCCTTATTTTTCCCTCCCGATGGCATCCTTGGCTTTGTTTCTTCTAATAACATAGTTCAGCCTGTTGCTGTCTTTATTGCTGCTTTGAATATGTCCTTTCTATACTTTATTTTTGCTTTTTGCTTCTCCCCTGACACCTTGTTTCCACCAGCGGGTTATCTTTTAGTTGTCCTTCATTGTATCCTTTCTGCAAATATATAGAAAACTCAGAGGTTTTCTCCGTGTGAAATATCTGAATTTATTACTTCTACAGTGTTGAATCTTACTTTAGTTGTTTTGTGTTTTCTGACCTGTCCAGACCAGTTGAAAAACTTCCTTGTCCATTTTTTTGCTCCATACTTGATAAATTATGAGGCTATGTCATCTCTACCGGCTGCATTTTCGGGTTTAATTTATTTTATGGTTTTCTCTACCTCTTATATACCAATGTCTCTCTCCTCATTTATTTCGCGACTGCTACTCTTCTTCATTTTCTTGTTAGGTGTTATATTCCTTACATATTTGGTCGAAGTACTTTCTCCATGCTTCTAAGATATTTTCTTCTATTTCTATGTTGCTCCCACTATTTCTTATGCTCCCTACTTGTCTTACATACTTTTCTCTTGTTGCCTTGATTGTTTTCCAGCATGTTCGTCCGCTGTCCTCTTTGAATTTGGTTTCAATTCCTCTACCTAACTCTTCCCATAAGCCTTATTTTCCCCTTCTGATGACTTCGTTTGCATTATTTCTTCTAGTAACATAGTTCAACCTGTCGCTGTTTTTTTGCTTTGAATAAGTCCTTTCTACACTTTATTTTTGTTTCTTGCTTCTCCTCTGACATCTTCATTCCACCAGCGGATTATCTTTTAGTTATCTTTCACTGCAAACTTTCCACAAATACATAAAAAGCTCACGGGCTACTATGTGTGAGATATCTGAATTTCTGATTTCTACAGTGTTTAATCTTAAATTTGGCGTTCTCTCCATAACAGTTCTTCTTGCTTGTTGCAAAAAATGTATCGTTTGACCTCTCCAGGATAGTTTTCAAACTTCCATTATTCACGTTTTAACTCGATCCGCTCCATACTTGATCAGTTCTATGGCTATACAATCTCTACCAGCTGTGATTTCAGGTTTAGTTGGGTTTATAGCTCCCTCCCTTTCCTATCTCAATGTTTCTCTCCTTCTCTTCTTCTTAAGTTGTAATCTTAAATGGTCAAGATATTTTTTATGCTTCTAAAACTTTCCTTCGATTTCTACGTTGCCCACACTATACCTTATGCTACATACTCACCCTCCTACTTTTTTCTTATTCCTTTGATTTTTTCCGTCGGCTGTCCTCTTTCTATGAGCCTTTCCTCTTCTAATGGATTATTTGGCTTTGTTTCTTCTACTTACTGTATTTTCCTTTAAGAGCAGAAACCAAGCGTCCCATCTTTCTCAAACAGATGCTTTGTATTTATATTAAAGTATTTTTGCACTCTCATTTTTAAAATTGTTACTTTACACATCTTACTGGCTGTAAAAAGTTGATGTTTATAAAATTTTAACAAAATCAGTCGTATCGAAGACTTAATCACTGCATCGAACCGAACCATATTCAATGTGTATCAAGGGTAGAAAAAACTCATGATACGCATCTATAATCATGACTAGCGTGTGTTCTATCTTCAATTTGATGTCCGTGGATATTTTGTTAACGGAAAGAAGCTTTGATGACAAATGTCTGTAAGCTCTTTCCAGCCTATTTTATAGCGTATTCTTACTGAACTATTTTTGAAATATAAATTTAATAGTTTTAGTTCTGCTGATATTCTTTCATTTATGTATAAAAATTCATCCTAAATTTGATACGAGTATGTAAGTGTATCCGTTTATACTAGCCTGCCATTCTATCCCTTTCGTACTCCTTGCCGATTTTTAAAACGTTAGTCTCATTGCTGCAGCTACTGTTTCTAATTTAGGTCTTCTCAAAACTGATTAAATGTCAGCCAAGTGAAAATTACTTTCCCGTTAATTATAAACACAGCCCATTACTATTCTAAAAAATAGTCCTTACACATCTGCTGGGAGAAGAATAATCTCGAGGCGTGCATACAGGAGTACATTGACCGTAATTGCGGACCTGACCTTACATACAAGCCTACAAGTATAATCTTCAGACTTTTACTCGTACTTGCGTACATAATGAAAACTGTCACACCATGTTTAACGAATTACACGCATCAGTACTCATCGCATGACCATTACACTCCTTGCTGCTGCTGACTACTACGTTATGATTAAGATCCGAACAGATTTAATGATAAGCATTTTTAAGCAAATGCTCAGTGGCCTACGCGGAATATTTTTTGAGTAGATCAAAATTTAGTAAAGTGTGTCGTCACTAACACTAACTGTTTGATTTTTCAATTTCCGTCTGTTCTGATTCAGGTTTGTAGGTGGTTTTCCTGAGTCAACACCCATCCTATAACTCCCGTTCTTGGATGAAGAGGGACGCAATGTCCCTATAGCAGCCTGCCCCCAGTTGGGGGAATTGAAATTACCTTGAACCTTTACCTTTTTACCTTGTTGCGACAGCACAGAAAATAGCTTTTCTTGATTTGTTGGTTATTATTTGTATCCTCCATTTCTTCTCGAGATATATACTTCGTGCAAACTTAGTCCGAAACAACTAAAAGTTTGCGGTAATACTCATGACTTTCATTTGGATAAACCCCTTGGAATAGATAAATATATCATCCATACAGATAAAAAATTAAAGTAGCGATTTATAGAAAATAAAAATATCATCTAGGTAAACGACGTATGCAGAGAAGATATCTGAACAGTAACACATTGTTAGGTAATTATCAGCTATACAACCTAAAATTACAGCACTTTCATCGAGAAAGTGGTGGAAGATTATCTCGATGATCGTTTATTAGCACACCGTAATGTAGAGTCAATCTAATTGTTATAGCAGTTTATGCTGTCACAGTTTTACGAGGCCACAAATTAGCACCCGTTACTCTCTATAGAAAAGGTAGAACATATCACTCTTCGCTATTTTTTCTCATCGGTTTCCTACCTTTAATTAGAAGATACCTCTTTTAAGGAACGTGAGAACCATGCCCGCTGCAGATCTACGAATTTTATTTGTTTAAGTATGTCGATGGCCCCTAAAAGATGTACTTGTTTACAACCGCTTGCAATCGAATTACATATGCAAGCTCTAATGGCACCTTGAAAATTGAGTAATTGTACCTTTACATGAAGTTGGAAAGTATTGCTTCAGTTTAAAATTATGGTGGTTCGAGAATTGTGTTTGTTTCGATTGACTGAAGCTGTCGAGCATCTACTCCATTTTTATTTGAAATGATAGTCTTAGATTTAGTACTCAAACTGAAACTATTGCAACAGCTTTTTTTAACTATGCAGTCTGAAAACGTCAAAAATTTAGATAAAAATCAAGAATAAATTATGAGCAAACCGTGTTATAGTGAAAAAAACTGCAATCTGCGCACATTTAATCCTCTTCTCACAGCTGCAAATGCCATGATATTAAATTCCATGGATTCCCCAGATTCCAAATCATGGTGCAATGATTATAGCTACCAATAGAACACCAAATCGCTGGAATTCGAACAAATGTTTGCATTTGACCCAAGGATACCATCCCTTCTCTAAACTGAGAAAATAATCCTAAGTGGCAGTTTCATTACAAAACGTTGGACTAATTAGTGCAGCACCAGAAATCTGCATAATTACAGCTCCACAAATCTGCCTAAATGTGTGTGCATTATTTTACATAATGAAATGCTCCGGAGCCCAAAGGTTAATGCGTCTCTATTATGATGGCGCATTTGCATAACATTATTTACGTAGAGATACCCGACAATCTAATTGCATAAACACATCTGCATTGGGTTTTGGCTCCGAAAGTGAAAACGGCTGCAAAAACTGGATTATTAAATTCGCGTCGGAGGCGGATCTGACCCAATATGCGAGCTCACGCCATGGAACCTCCTAGACATCGCCGTGCTTCCATTTCCGTCGAAGCGCTCACAATACGAGAAAAGTGATGCAAGGCTATTAAACGAGCACTCCTGGCATTCAAATGAAAGATATCCTCTGTTTAAAAAAATATATAATTATCACAGATACCATTACTGTTCTGTATTTGAAGCTATTAGTTTCTGCCTTGTATTGCGAGATAAATGTAGAATATAGCGAGCAGATATCGGATGGGTTAAATAAAACAGAATATGTCAGTAGTAGGGGATGATAATGAGGCTTTAATAGTTGTACTATTTGGATAGGGTTACAGATATTAACGATACAAGTTTCACTACCATTTATTATATACGAACTATTACACAGTCACTTGCAATAAACGTTTTAAAATCGTTCTGAATTACAAAACAATATGCATCGTGATTGTTTAAGCTTCGCTCAAGCTTCCCTTTAGAGAATGGCAAAGATGTGACACTCTTTTAATTTGCATATCCTGCGTTTACGAAATTTCAGTGATGAGCAAGATAATACAGGAACACCATCAATTACAGTTCGCAAGTTGTTTCTCAAAAATGCAACCACTTAATTCGTCTCTTAATTACCCACACTTGTTCTATTGTTATTTATGCAAGTGGCGGAAACAGTTAACTACATCTTAAAACCTACTTCTCATTTTATGCTTTCCGAAGCCCGAATGAATTGTTTTGTTCTAGTTTAAATATGTAAACAGGCGCATGCTTTAGGGAGTTGCATCCGGTAATCTTGCTGATGCATCAATGTTACATAAGACACGTTCCCCCCACAAAAACGTTGACTAATATAGACGACACTTTCGTCCAGTAAGCTTAGAAAAATACTATTAAAAATAGTGACCTCACTGATGTTCTTAGCCAATAAACAATATTCGTCCAGCTAAATTTTTATAACCATTCCGTGCTCACGTGGGAGGCTTTGAATTATGAAGATAATCTGGAACAGCGTATTAGCTAAGAGATTTCAATGATGGATCACCGCACAAACCGTTTATTTTACTCGTTCTTTTGTTGTTGTGGCCATATCGCTGACAGCGATTAGTTATTAAAAATCTGAGCTACATAGTTAATTGTTCTGGCATTAATGTGCAACATTAGCATTCTAAAAGAAATCGTTCTACCATCATTTTAGCAATCGCATTAGCTGAGAAATTTCAGCTGTGAACTATTGCTCAAAATGTAGTCTTATTGTTTTTACTGGTAATACAGTTGCTCGCTTTGTTAAGTCTTAAGTCATAATAACGCAACAGCTTTAAGGTCGCGATTAGTAGTTTTGAATTTATTTATATTAAATATAATTTTTATTACTTATTGACGTCCTGTCATTAGAAAACAGATTTATCACGTAACGTGAACTTTGGGGACACAAAGCCTCGTTGCTCCAAGCATCTAGATGCGGATGTTAAGAGCCCAACATTATCGACCTTTAAAAGTAAACTATAATTGAATTTAATTGTATTGTTTAGTATCGTTTTGACAACTAAGGTCAATCGTGCCAAAATAAATCAAAAGCAGCTATTCTTCACCGTGGCCCTAATTTCAAGTTTAACTTTTCTGTTGTTAAATTTCATATAATCGGCTTAGACACTGAATAAGATATATTAATCAGTCCAAGTGCAGAAAGCTTTTCGCTGAGTTATAGCTAACCTTTAGATTGACCAACCCTGTACATAACAAGAGGGGAAAACTGAACTGTCAAGCTACATACTTTCCAACTGGATTTTGCATGCGACAACTTTCGCTCAGAATGCAGCTTCTTGCAAGTGTTTAGAAAGAAAGGCCAAATATAATGGTTTAATCGGTCTCGTGGCATTCCCCGTTTGACATATGAAAGGTTGTGTGTGGGAATTCAAAGGAAAACGCATCTCGTATGTAGCTGGTCGAATTTCAAGGGTAGGGTGTA
Source organism: Agriotes lineatus (assembly GCA_940337035.1). Classification (NCBI taxonomy): domain Eukaryota; kingdom Metazoa; phylum Arthropoda; class Insecta; order Coleoptera; family Elateridae; genus Agriotes; species Agriotes lineatus. The sequence goes on from CALNHX010000841.1 coordinate 120,536, forward strand.
GCACAGACTTCCTGAATTGAGAAACCCTGCAGCATGCAATTTATCTTCCTTCGGTTTTAATCAATCTTGAGTTTTAAAAGCTGCGGTTCAAATTTCCACATTACCTTTCGGTTTCACTTAGTTTCGCTAGAAGATAGCTCCGGTGCGGTAAGACAGCTGCGAATTGAGTACTTCCCATAAGTTCCCAGTGGCTATAACAATGGAAATACCCTTTGCTCTTATGATAGATCACTTGTCTTTATGGGGAATTTAAAAAAGTAAATTGATATAATTCAATGGTCCAGGTGGAAATTTGCAGAGAATATTTTAGCTTGGAAGCTCCAGACAGATGGGATTGCTCCAGTCGTTGCGTAAGAAATCTTCAATTACAATAAATAATCAGCACGTCCGGTGTTTACGAAGTATCATTAATAACTTCAAGAAAAACCTATGAATAACAACACGTAACCTTGACATTGCTGTGTAAAACAACTTTTCCCCAAAATCTCATCTCCACTTGTCCACTGTATTTAGGAAAAGAGGATATTTTCACCGTTACCTCCCGAACCGCTTTCGGGTTACTTCAAGGGGTACGGGCATCTCTCAGGCTAATATCAACTAAGAGAAACCGGAACGCCCGTGTGGGATGTCGAATTCTTGCCCGAATGCTCCCAATTTCGCTGTGACCTCAGCTGCAGCGTCGGACGCTACTCGTCCACCGAGGCCCCATAAAGGAAGCTTAATATTTGTTTGTCTGTAATGGACAAGATCTAGGCATGCGAAGTACAAGGTACCTTACTCTTCGATAAGATTCAATATTTAAATAACTGTAAACGTCTAATTTATAATTAGCAGTATATCTGAGGATTACACGCTAGCTGCTTCTAAAACAGTTCGAAGTGTGTTTATTTCAGAAAATTAGAGCAAGTAATTTTTACATAATGGCCCACGTTGCATAACGGCTCCATAACATCGTCTTGCAAATTTTTAGTTTTAGGCCACGACAAGAAGGTTGATGCTACAAAACTGACAAAAACAAAATTAATTAAGCTTGCAGATATTAGCAAAATGTGTTCCATTTCAGTCAATTTAACCTTTAGTGAATAACGAAGAGTTATATAACGGTTTTCCAGTCGCTAGATTTTTTCACCAAATTTACGTTTCTACCATTCTTTCTAACTTTGAAAGCTCCGAACATTACGACCAAAACAAAAAAAAACGCTTAATTAGCAGTTAAGCAAGTAGCATTACCCTAATTGCTTCTCAAAGTGCCTCATCAATTTATCTTGCAAAAGCGAAATAGCAGATATTTTGCGAATCTAATTGATTTTCGAAAATGAATTACGAGCAGTTAAAATTCCAGCAATGGAATGAAAAATGTGAATCGACCAGGAAAAACTCGTAAAGGCACGTGCTTCAAATAGCAATAACGAGCCCGATCCACCACAATCGGCCGACCTTGGCCCCCTTTATGCATTAAACAAATAATAAGAGACGAGCACGGCTGGCTCGAATCAGCCGAAAGTGAATTTCACTGTCTTCGTACCAAGAGCGTGACATGGAAACTCATCGGAGGAATTTGTACCCAGTAACCCTATTCAAGTCGTTGGGCAACGCGGTTTGTAAACACTGAACAATGGAGCGGGAATATTTTTATTTCAGTGCTCAGCAAGTGACTTCTAGCATCTATACGCAATTACCGGCTTGCGTAATTAAATTCAGTGGGTGAAAACTATGGAAAAATGATCAGAAAAAAGAACAAAAATCTACTAAATGGCTCGCCGTAAATTATATCAACATATCATCTAGGTATAAAAACTATCGAGTGGAAATTATTGGAAACAACGGTAGTCTGTATTAAACAATACAGAACAGTGTAGGTGGAAAGTTTGAAACCTATTATAGTGATAATTGGCGCTTGTTGTCTTTTCAATTTCTCCAACCGGTAATTAGTGAAATTTCTAATATTCAAGCAGGCTGAGCAACGGAAAGACCTTAACAAGCCGGCTATTATGTGCAAAGTATTCAAGATGCTCTTCCCCAATAACGCATATAATTTAGATAAATTGAAAAACCATACCTGTGCCTGTTAATTTGTTTCTATTAATTTAAAATGTTGAAAACCAGTACCTCACAAAGAAAGGCAGCTCAGGACAGACAGATAAAGTTATTAGTGTTTTTAACATGCCACTTTGCGTTCAAATGGGACACAAAAACCGACACTTTAATGTCATTCCTTTTATTGCAACTAAATGAAGTGGAAAGTGAGATGTGAAGGATGCCTTTTGTTGAGGCGAAGGTCATAATTTTATCGTGTAACTACAAATTTTGAAACGTCTCTCATAAAATAAATAATATTACACATAGGCTGGAGCACTACATGCCGTCTAACTTTGTCGCATCTCTGGTTGTTTTAAGTTTCAGATAAAACAACAATTGATTATTTATCAATACAAAAGCTTTACAATTTATTGGTAGCAACAGAAAATACAATTGCACAGGTGTTCCACATTTCAGTACTAAACCGGCTGTCAATGCATTTTATAACAAACTCTATTGACTAACAATCATACTTCATGCACATGGATTACAATAACTACTAATCTTTCGAACTTTCCCACGAACCCCCAAAGTACTCACCATCATTCACTCGAATAGCGCGTGTTCCTCGGTATCTGAGCCCTCGCCGTAGTGGTACGCATCGTCATCGCTCTTTCCGATCAATAGCAGGCAGCAGCGGCAACCTCCGTGACCTGTCTCGAGTTGGAGCGTATGTCATTCGAGCCTCTTGGTAAATTTCGTCCTGCTTTGACCTTTCTCGGGCCCTTGGGTACGAAATCGAGCCCGATGTCGCCGTCGCTCGCTGCAGTCTCCTTCGCCAAATTTCCTTGAAGCCGCAGTGTGCCTTTACCCAGGCTTGACCTTAATAAATTTTACGATGATTGAACCCAAAACTGCCGTCATCAAGCCTATTGTCTGTTTTAAAAATGTATTAACTTAAGAATGTTATTTTCCTTATTGACTCCATAACCCTTGGAGCTTGGAACAGCATAGACCTTTCCGAAATTTGTTATCAGTTAATATGCATCGATTTTACATACTGAAGAAGTTCTTTGAACGAGTGTTCTCTATACATTTCATAATGTGAAGTCGTTTCTGGAACTACCCTTTCTAAGTCGAAGCGCCCACTCCGCTTAGGGAACGTAGCAAGAAAAAGAAAGAGATCTGGTATACTTCGTCATTATTTCACATTTTAAACGAACTCGTACATTGTCTTTTATGCTATCTTCCCCACGTCTTAACAATCCGTTGTTGTTTAGGTATTTGTTTCTGTAAATCTATCGAATCTCATGACATGACAACATAGGCATTACTTTACAAATGATTGACCCAAACTGAATTATAATTGCTCCGGTGCTACACCTTACGGTATTACAGCGTGATTAAATAAATACAACACTTAATATTCGGAACAAACTCAAAAATTACGACAAAAATCATTAAGGGTTAACCTAAACTTAAGCTAAAGTAGGGTGATCTATTCCGAAATATTTAGCAAAACCTCGAAATTTTGATCATGCCTCTGCTTCAATCTAGATTGGCGGCCCGTCGCTATACTATACTCGCGCCTGCGCGACATTACTTTCGATCGATCCGCAATCGCGCCATCTTTTCCGTAAACTCGCGCAACGCTCTCCACCACGCCGCTTCCGACAAGAGGGCGGCGACCCTCCTCGAGATTAGCCCGCCACCTCAGCCCCGCCGCCGTCAGCAGTTTCTCGACTTGACAGCTGTGCTACGCCTTATGCGGACGTTCAAACAAGGTATGTTGCGCCGTGTCCGGGCTTCGCCGCAGGCGGAGGCGTCGTTATCGACCTTGCCACTTAGACCGTAATATCAACTGATCATTAATTTTCTTATAGCCTGTATATATCCATATTACTTTTTTTTCTTTCTATTGCTTTCTCTTCTTCTTCTACAGTATTTATTATTTCCTCAACCCATCCCGGCATGGGGAGTCCCCATTGTCTTTTTATTTAATGGGATGTCACATTTTTCTTAAACGTATTAGAATTTGTTTAAACCGATTAAATCATACAAGTTGCAGTTTTACCAGCACTGGTTATTCATAGACATTTTTAAAACACTAACCCTGAACCAATGTGTTACTTTTTTACACCTAGCATTTGGCAGTAAATAGATATCAAAACCGCGGCTAATATGTACTAATAATCCGTAAATATGAGATAAGCGAACAGTTGTAACGACAGAGGTTGTTCGATATATCAGCGGCAAGTTTAGATAGACATCCAAGTGTCGATATTGGAAAGTCATGCCTTTATGCAACAGACTCTACAAGTAAATAATAATGAGTTGCAGCTTTAACAACCTATAAATGTCAACATATCAAAAAGAGAATTCTTATGCGGATCCTTTTATTTTCGAGGATCGATGACATTTCAAAACATGTGCACTTCGGCCCCGGCTCTTGTAAATATTGGCAATGTGGCTGAAATTAAATATTAACTTGAAGTTTCTGGTGTAGCTATTGATACAAGCATTCGTCGTCGTCATCCTTGTTGTGACATCCCCACTGTAGAGACATCGGACTCTCCTCATTGCGGCAGTTTGGACCAAAGCTGGATTGGGAATTCCCAGTGAAGTCGGCATAAGGTTTTTGTGGCCCTTGAAGTTATTGAAAACTGAAGCCATCTTGTCTGGCTTAAAAACAGAGGCTGCACCACTGAGCAACCTTAATTGTTACCGTCGAGACGGTGTGATTATCATTTAAATAGATAAGATGGAGATTGAAATAGCAATATTGGGATCAAAATTGTATTCTTTCTCCCTTATTTATATACATTGTTAACTAACAAACGACTTCCCGGGGTTGGACAGTGTCATGATTGAGATAGAAGAACTCAACGTTTCTCCCACTTTCGCAAGGGGCTTCATCAGGAGGAAAAAGTAAAAGAGCACGGTAACTCAACGTGTTAAACCACGTTGACTGAGTCGAGTTTGGCCTCTGACGTGGTTCACACGTTGAGTTACCGTGCTCTTCTATCTCTTCCCTTGCAAAGAGTTTCGTCTCTGGCGTGGTTAACACGTTGAGTTATCATGCTCTTTTGCTTTTTCCTCCTGATAAAGCTCCTTACGAAAGTGGGCGAAACGTTGAGTTCTTCGATCTCAATCATGGACACGGTCCAATACCGAAAGTCGTTTGTTACTTAATGACAATGGCCGTGAAAGCCTCAGAAATCAGAGCTTGTATCCCTTAGACGGCGCGTCTCCAGGTGGCGGATACGGGACCGCCCGCTAAATATACCGGGTAGGACAGGACAATTCTAGTAGAGGGTAGCAGCAACTAGCAGTACTGAGCTGACGCACATGAGGATTGACCTCGAACTGGGTTTTAGAGGAGAAAACAGGCTACCTTATCCTGCCGAGTCTCAGGCGTGTAGTGCCCGGAACAAACAAAAACATATGACTTCGATTATCATAAAACAAAGAACAATAGCCCTAAAACAAATAATACAATAGAGAAGGAGAAAATATATTACTAATGTAAAAATGTTGAAAGACGTAGGTTTTTTCTACGATTGAACTTTTTTAAAGGTAGTAGCACGCCATTTCTGGGAATCTGTAAAAGCTCTAGCGTAAGGCCGATGATATCACGTTCGAAACATTCTGTAAGTCTAATTAAAGTCCCAGCCAGTTGCGAAGGATTACTTAATTTCCTCAAATTAGAAACTGTCATTTTGTGAAACCCCTCTACAAAAACCGAATCGGCCGGCGACCGTTTTGCTCAATTTGCCGCTGTGGTTTATGCGGCGATCGGTCTCATGCACAGCCGGGTTTCTCAAGTCATGTGACGAGCCGGTAGTCGCTGGTACTTTTATTTTTTCCTCGGTGGAAGTTGATGTCAGGGAAAGTGTATCTCCTTTCACGCCTCGTGACGCCGGTCATGTGCCCCAGGACCGGGCCGCCGACATTCCTTTTCCTGCCGCATCGAGAGAAATTTCTCGACTCCTCAGCTCAGGTATGGTTCGTGAGCTCGGTGCGACCCAATTAACATGCAAATCGATAATTTGTGCAATGCGCTGTCATAAACACCGCAGGCGTGCGGAGTTTCTGCGGATTTTATGGCTAATTAAAGAGGACTGACGCAAGCGCTGCTGCGGAAATCGGGTGCATTTCGGATTCGCCAAATCCGCGAATAAGGAACTATTGCGGGATCAATTGGATAACAATGAGCACCGGCATGTAATTATCTCGTAATAGTCGCGTGAAATGAAGCTGCAATTATATGAGCTCATTAAGCGTTAGAAACAAGATCGTGCAAAAACTAATTATTTTATTATTTCATACAAGAAGTCGATCTGGAAAGATACAATTACAGGCATTACATCAGAAGACATTAATTTAAATCACTTTAACACTTCCTCCATCAATAATGTATTCAGAACTTTGTCGGTATCGTATGGTGCTTCACAGGGATCTAACATTGGATCGTTACTCTTTAGAATGTGCCGTATATGTTTATCCAGTTTTACGATTGCTATACAGCTGTAAAAGACGTCTCTAATTTACTATTAAACGTATTTAATTTCGGAGAAATAAACCTATAGCTCGTAACAATAGTGAATTTCCAGAATGACTACGGCTTCTTGGGCGCAGAAAAACCAATGACCAGATGCTGATGAGATAGCATCATATGTGGCGCTCCCAACACCTGATGATAACCGGAGGCAAAGTCAAAAAAGTGGATTGCTTCAGAAAAGCTACATTTAATATACTTAGAAATATACTCTTAGGGAAGTCGATACATGGGCGTTTCGTCAAGAATCCCCTTGAGAATGCTTCTCCATCGCTTTCTGTCCCTGACCGCTGTCAATACACTTCTCTTCCCTTACCACATTTTTTTTACAATTCCTTTATCAGACATATTTACTAAGTGACCAAACTATCGCGTATTTCTAGCAACGACGTTATTCCCAATCTTTTCTTGTTTTCTTAATTTCTTAACAAGTTGCTTCGCGTAACTGCTTTATTCTTCAGAACACTTTTATTTCACAAGCTTCAATCTTAGTCCTTTCCCTCTGTGATAGAGCCTATAGAACCCATGTATTATCATCGTAGGTCAAAACCTTTTTTGATAGCTTCTTTTTCCCAAAGAATAATTTGGCCATTGGGTATAGGTTTTTGTTGCGCCACTAATTTTACTGTTTATCTCACACTCCCAAGTCCCCTTGTGGATCCGCCTTGCCTTTTTTCAGAATGTGCAAGTTACGTCTACCAAAATTCCCGGAATATTTCCACTTTCTTTCTGATATATTTAATAGCCATTGTTGTAGGGTATATTCATTCCAGCTACACATATAAAACATCTGAAGCAAGGTGAAATGTATTAATGTTTCTCTATATTTAAGTAACTCCATGTCGAGCGTAGCCAGTTTATTTATTTTTAACCTTCCGTGCTTTGGTTAGTTCCTGCATAGTGATATTCACCCCCATTTTGAGTTAATTATGAATCTTTCCACTGACCTGCATAGTTGTCCTATTCTAAATTATCGTCCTGTGTGTACCATTTTTGTGTTTTGGTCATAACGATAATTTCTTGTATAAATAATAATAACAATAATACCTTTTCGATAAATAAAGTATGATCAAAAATTATTTTCATCTAGTATGGCTATGGAATAGTTCCTAATTTATGAATGCAACTACCTTTATACTTAAATGTCAAACTTGCCATTTGATTTTTAACTGAGTTATAGTTGCATTAATAAATTAGAAAATATTCCATTGCCATACTAGACGAATATAATTTTTGATCATACTATATTTGGATTTTGACTTATAATTTTAATTTCCTTGCACTTGTTTTTCATAGCAGTAAGCTATCTACTGGTGTACGGTAAAATTATTTAAATTTTGTTGAAATGCCTGCTTTAAAGGGTAGGTTATAGCACAATTTTCTTCTCCGAAATATATGAACAAAAGCATTAACTTTCCACAGTAATATACATTTCCCAGTTAACCTTTAGGTCTACAAGAAAGCTGACAAATTGCGTGCTTTCAACACGATTTCGGCTGCAACTCTGCAGGCCCCTATTTATCAAAATCGTCCTGGGTACGCAATAGCGTGGGAAGAACGGTGTTACGCAGTCCCGATTTATTTTTTCCATCAAATAGAATCGTTGCGAAAAAGTTATGCTTTGTCTTGAACCTACTGTTTAAGAAAATCGTGCTGATGAAAGAAGCGCTTGCTGAAGTACCCTTTCAAAACTGGAGTTGCGCAAATTTAATAAGCGAACTCTTGAACATTTTGATCTGCATTGTTTAAAAAGAAATAGATTATTCCACTGAAGCTTAACTTTTAAAGTTGAGAGGATTTTCAGCAGTCTTCTTCGAATCGTTCACATGATGAGCGCTACTTGAGAACAGTGATTGTGCAATTCTAAAGATAATTCCTTGTTTGTCCAATGAACGCCATATGCCATCTTCATGTGAAGCGTTCAAGTATAAACACAACTATTTGCATACGATTTCTGCAAAAGCACTTATACTGAGGAGATTGTAGAATATGAAACAATTAGGTGATAACAGTACAAACGTAGAGTCCTCTATAAAAAAATATAAAAGAGGTTAAGGAGTTATGACTACATTTATAAACTAACACCTTTTGCATAGCATGTCAGCAGTTATTATAAAACTAAACTTAATAACTGGTTCTGCAAATGCATAAAAATCAAAACATATAAATAATACATAGAAGTAATGATTGTTCTGCCGCTTCAATTCTTTCAAACGGGCAATTGTCGTATTATGTATGCAGATTTTATGGAAAAATGCAGCGTTGAACTAATAACAGCATGCCACTGAAGGTAGCCTCGCTCTTGAAAATCTCGCTGAAAGGTCCTGGCCTTGACAACATTCTTCTAATTTTTGAAACTCCGCCGATCCAATTCTCTAGCCTTCAACGAGTATCAACTAATTAATCATATTTGTGTGCACATCTAGCAGGTCAAATACTTTAAAAAATCCTCGCAGTTATGTATGGCGGTACTGACTTACTATACAGTTTCATCAATATCTTAAGCACTTCTACGATCCTGGTGATTAAAAGTACAACAACATAGCTCCCACCATTCTAGTAAAACGTTCAGTCACTATTTTGCTTAAATTGAGCACCTACATCGATTCAACCTTGATTTTTTAAATTTAAAACATTAATGTAACGTGGCACATTTTCTCTTTTGACAAAAATGAGGAAAAACAAATCTATCAAAATGCCGCTGTCGATCATTTATTTCTTATCAAAACCAAATAAAGGTCTTTTTTAAATCGTTGCTAATAGCTGTTGAGAGTGCATATTTCGTTGTTCGCACCTTTCACTACCTCTAATTGGCCGCTAAAATGTATTAAATAACAGAACTACACAGCCTACAAAAGAAAATAATCTTGAGAAAGTAGCGGTTTATAGTGTTAATATATTTTTCACCGTAGTTCTTGCATGTGTCAAAAGAAGCTGCAGCTAATAATCGCTACACTGAAATCACATAACTTTCTTCTGCTATCAAGCTTTATTGTATTCTCGCAGATCTTCAAACAAACTTAATGTAGCACTCTAACAATAATTTTTTCAAAAATTCTTCGTCAAAATATATTACCTCTATCAATCAGTCATAACATTAATGTTTTTCTGAAGGCCGCTGTCTGGACGGTAACTGCTTACAACATGCAATTCATAATAAACATTACATATTATGATTCACACAGAACGCAGCGTGTGCGGGCAGCTGCGTGAGACGTTCTAAGCCATGGAAGAAATCGAATCCAAAAAGGCAAAACTCAATTGTCCAACAGAAGTCAAAAATGAGCCACTTCAATTCAACGGTACGGAACATGTAGGCTTTAAAAACGTAGAATCAAATCAAGTTCGAGGGAAATCAAAATTGTCAAAAATCGGCCGTTATTAACCCAGTACTACTACACTGCGGGGGCTGCCAAAATGCTCTCAGCTGACTGCGTCAATAACCGCCTCGCTCGCGTTCAAGCCAGATTATCAACAGCGAAAATGCATGTCGCCATCGTATGGAGGCGGGCAATTTAAAATCTTGTGTTTTTAATTACATATTTCATGTTAGTAAAAACCGATTGTAGTTATTCTAAAAATGTTTCTTCTTCTTTTATTTATAATATAAGCTGCGGTCTTGGGGCTGCTTCTTTTATCAGAACTGAATACATTTCTAAGTCTAAATCACTCGAATTTACTTTCGAAGAATATCCTTTTTAAAATTAATCATGTATGATTCTTTGACATCACTGGCAGCATTCATCAAAACGCTTCCTCGTCTACTTTATAAAGATTCAAACTCAAACGGTTGGATAGAAACAACCAACGACTTAATATACGAGATAGAAGAAGAACCTTTAAGCGGTTTATTAGCTTCTCTCTGCTCAGTATGGAGTAAGTCGACGTTTGTGTGTAAAATTCCAACTGAGGAAAAATCGTACTGTTTAGGGACACATTTTTGAATTAATTACTCTTCATAATCAAATTATATAGATAATGGCTAATCGAAAATGGTTGCCTTTCAGTATAGATTCGATAAGAGCAAGTAAATTGGAATCTCAGCTCATTTCTAACCGTTAATTAAGGACGAAAGTAAGAAAAATAATATAATCATAGGTCAAAACTGCAAGTGATCGGTTTTGAAGAACCGAATGTGTGTTGAATCTAAACAGTCTACAAACAGTTAACATTTGAAAACAAGTGTTTAAGATTATTTGCTTCCCTAATAGGGCATCCTTAACATGTAGTGATTTCATAAAAATAAATGTGATAGTAAAAGGTATTCTAGTGACTATTCAACACTATAACATATAAGCCAATCACATTGCAGACATTTGCTTTTTTCAACCAATAACAGCAGTATATCACTGAATATTGGGCACCATGCAAAATATTCACAAAACAATGTACGTACTCAAAAAATAAATAGCCTTGTTGCGAAGTATCGCTTAGCAACGATGTTCTGTCCTTAGTGATATCGCTAGGTTACGTAACACTAAACCCCAACAAACTGTGTGGCTTGTTTTAAAAATTTTAAAATGCTGTGTTTTGGAAGTATTCCGCTGAATTTAATTGAAAATGAATAATTATATTAATTGTTGGATTATTTTTCAATAAAGTTAATCGTTATGTATTAATATTGTTAAATAGTCGTCCCAAATACCACTCGAAGTGGATCTATTTTTTTTTAATATTTTGCCATTTCCATAGAAATTATTGCAAATTTCACTCAACAAAATCACATTTAAATGTCACTCGCCTACGGCTCGTGACATTTTTGATGTGATTTTGTATCGTGAAATTTAAACGCAATAATTTACATGGAAACGACAAAATATTTGTCAAAAATATATCCACTGCTTGTGGTATTACCCTTGAGAATATAATTCATGTATCACGTGACGCAATTTCAACCAATGAGGGGCATGCAAATGCCTAGTTACACATTATCACAGCGGTAGTAATTTATTTTCGTAATTGTTTTTACGGGTGATCATAAATGGTTGTGATTTTTTCTTAGGTTGGCACTGTTAATGTTGGTTACCCTGCTGTCAATTTTAAGTCCGTGTCAAATTTGACGTTAGCAGGTTGGGTTTTGTGTCAGTTTGTGTCAAAACTGACGGAAAATCTAACCTGCTAACCTCGAATTTGACATAGACTTAAAATTGACAGCAGGGTAACCAACATTAACAGTGCCAACCTAAGAACAAAAAGTAAATATTTGATATTTTGCATTTCATTCAGTATATTCTCTTTCCAAATATAATTCGTGTAATGATTAATAATCGATAATTTTTTACTCGTTAAAACCGAAATAGCAAATTTAACTCGTGCTACGCACTCGTTAAATTTAGGTTCCGGTTTTAACTCGGAAAAAAATCATCGATAATAATCATTCCACTTGTTATATTACAACTGACAATACTAAATGCCAAGATAATATTTGCATTGCATGAACTTCTGTACGGACACAAATCCTCCCCATGATTCGCCTAATTCATCCGCGTAAGTTTATCCTTGCCAACTCGTTATCGGAATTAATCAAAGATAATAAGAGAGTGATACTGTTATGGTGCGTATTGACAAAGCCGCGCATAATTTCACCACTGACTGATTTTGAAAATGAAACCGCTCGTAATAATAATTGGTCATGACGCGGCACGCGACTGGAACTTTCACATGTTACAATCATGCGTTTTTATTTTGTCATTGAAATGCGGTAGATATGGTAATCGCTGGCATTTTTGCGGCACGCAGCCTGGGCCAGACAGATATGTAAATATGGACTATCGAAATTGATGTTCGGAGCTTCGGTTTCCTTTCAGGAAGATGCAAGCGCCAGATTTACTGTCTCTTGGGGAAGGTCACTGGGTGTCATCTTTATTTAAAGAGTGATTGGTACGAATTCCTGATTAAACTTTGCAGTCGGTGTGGTTATTGGCTTTAACTACTGGTTTTTGCTGCTTCGCTTTGTTGGCTCTTCTTCATACGTCCTAGCATCTTCAGCACTTCCGGAAACAAAGTTGAAAAAGCAAAGTGCTATTTTTAGGTGCTGTCTAATGAATACCGACAACATTAGAAATGAAGCAACTGTCTTTATCATAAGATGCACACATTTTAGACAGAATAGTCAATAATTTTTAAGGTACTGTAAATGGAACTCCTTGCATAATATTAATATGGCTGTAAATGGTTCATCATTACTTTAGCTCTATTTGATTAAGTTTCTCTAAGTGATGCTGGATACGTTTTCCATTTTACAAATATGAACCACCTCCTACGTTTCATCGGACTAGTCACATATTTCATATTAGTGACAGTAATCAAGACCTTATCCAATGTAGGTGGACATAAAACTGTAAAACTAGGCGAGCAACTGTTTTTATTACGTCTATGCAAATAAATGTGATATATTGGCATATTTCATAATATTACAAATAACTGAGCACCCAATAGTTTCTTCCTAGCATAGATCAAATAAAACTATTTTAAAAAAACGTCGCCCTTTTTACCTCTTGGTTCTCTGCAGTTTTTTCCTGGAAACGCATCCGCATTACTTCAGGGGGTGCGGACGTCACGCCTTAACTAACTGAAACCGGAAAGCCCAGGCACTGATCCACCGAGGCCCCCAAAACATTGCCTAGATACGATAAACCTTTGCTTCAACATTCCCTGATATCACATTGCTTAGTCTTACAACATTCAAAACAACGTAGCATATTACTAGTAACGCAACATTGGCTCAATTCGGTGAGCAGTTTTCCTCTCCTTCGTTTTTCTACCGGTCTTGCTTCTAACGCTTTTCTAGAATCTCCATTCTCGCTAATTCCCACTACGTGCTCATATCATTTCAGCTGTCGCTTTTCTACTTCATAGATTAACGATTTTACGCCTATTCCATCCCTAGTAACTATGTTTCTTACGCGGTCTATTCTTGTCCCGCCCACCATTTTTCTCAGTTACTTCATCTCTCTCCCGTGGTTAGTTCCTGGTTTATCCTGAATCGTCCAGCTCTCAGATGATACTTCCTTCTTCGCAATTATTAATTTGTTTAGTGCATAATATACTTTGCCTGTTTTGTTCCTTCTATTGAGGACCTCTTACTCTGCTGTTCCAGTTTCATTTATTATTACTCCTAAGTACTCGTAGTCGGCCCATTTTACTTCTTCTCCATTGCACGTAATTTTTCTATATTCTTGGGTTTCTTGGGTCTTTGTTGTTTTATCACTTTGCTCATATTTGTATTCATCTTCATTCCTCATCTCTCAGTTACTCTACTCCATTTATGTACTACTTGCTGCAACTTTCTGGGCGAATCCACTAGTAACTCTATGTTTTTTGCGTATATAAGGCATTGCATTTGCATTGGTTGTAAGTATCAGTTGTCTATTTTAAGATTGAATTTTGTTTATTTGGATTCTTGTATGGTCTGATTCGTTACTGATATAAACAGTAGTGAATCGCCCTTCTTTATTGTTGTTCTTAAGACATATACCTACATATGATCTTGTGTTTGTCTAAAAAGCATGTATGCGTCTTGTTCTTGCACTAATTTTTTTATGTTCCCTTTCATAATATTTATGCTATGATTCTGGAGTAGATTCTATGTACTGTAAATGATATATTGTCGTATAGTTAGTCCACTCATTGGTATCCCAGTTTTTGTGTATTGGCACTATTATATTCTCCTACCAGTCAATTGACCTGTCCAGGCCAGCTGGCAACCTTTATCCATGTTGTAACTCTTTCCCCCCCATAATTAATTTTGCCTTTTCTGTTTTACTATGTTGTATGACTTCCTCTACCTCTTCTATTTCAATCTCCCTCCTCATCTTCTTCCGAGACTGTGGCTTTTCTTTCTTTTCTCTCCATGCGTGTTTTTCATACTTTCTTCTTATTCCGTAGGTGCATAGATTCCCTCAGTTAATTTGTTTTCAACTTCCCTTCCGAATTTTTCCCATGAGTTTTGTTTTTCCTCCAGTCGGTCGCGCTCGAGTGTACTCTGAAAAAGATTTTCCACGATTTCGTTTTTACCACAACTTTAATTCAAATAATAATGTTCAATAATATTAAAATTTACTGCCAGCCAGTATGTTCTTACCAAAGTACGTATTTTGTATTAAACCTTAGATGTATTGGGTGTTCAAGAAGTCTTTAGGTCTAGGTTGCCTATGAAGGCCGCACACGACAACTAATTGAAGTTATTTAATAAAAATGATTGCTTGAATTACTTCAATTAATCGCTAGAGTGTGTTTGCAAAGGGCTTCACGCAGCCCGCGGGCCGCGTGTTTGACATGCTTGTCCTAGAGTATTTGGGATAGGTTGGTTTTCTACTCAAACATTGAGGTCTCCTGCAATGATGACGTGATCGTTTTTGTTTATTGTATCTTGGAGGTATTTGTAGAATTTTTCAGTGTCTTTTCACCGTCCCTCTTCCAGGGCACATACTCCACATACTGTTAGATTACCTACATTACCATATGTGTAGCTTTTAATACTTTTCTTGAGTTTAGTGTTGTTTAATTATTAGAATAGTTACTCTGCCTGCTGCTTTTTATTTCTTCATGTGGTCTTTCTTCTTTCATGTTTAAACTTCTTACATTCCAAGCAGTGACTACTATTTTTTTTTATTTCTGTGCCCAAGAATGTATAGTTAACGAAAATAGAAATCCCTCTCCCTCAAGTAAGCGTAGATAGTCTTTTTCAAGATACGTTGAAACAAAAGAGTATTTATTTATTTATTTATTTATTTAATTCGCACTCAGCCAACAGCCGTTAGGCCAATTATAGGCGTCGCTGTGCAGTTATGAGGACTTCCAACCCCACTAACGACTGTCATGATGTTGTATGACCGCCGGGACCAACTTTTTTCCGTGATAGCCGTACCACGAGGCGCCGGGAGATGCAGCCGTGGAACTCCCATCCAAGTTCTGACCAGAGACAGCGTTGCTTAACTCTGCTCATCGAACGTGGACGCTTGTTCAAGCTACACCACTCGGGACCCAATTGGGGGTACCTCGGGATTATCAGTGCCCATGCTCGCAAGATGCGAGTCCCTGGGTATATATAATCGCAGTATATTTTTAAAGAAATATAAACGTAAGCAGAACATAGCTGACTTCGCTAGAAAAACACGCCTAGCTCTCAACAGTGTATATTAAACAACATATGAATAACGAGGACCTTCGCAACCACACGAGCCAAATTTGGTCTGCAGGCTCTTTGCACTCAATTGAAGGACGGTATCATTACGATTTAGACCTACGAATCTGCTCACGCGTTTGCCGTAATAAATCATCTGTGGTGAAACTCTGTAATTGTTGTCTTTGGGACTAAGTTAGGAAGTCGCCATGTGCAGCAGCAATTAGACTAGCCGACGCTAACCAGAAATTGTACATTTGGCCAGTTAAAGATTACATGCTTGATCGCGCATTAAACGCTTTGGACTTTTATCAAGTAATTGAGCTTGAATTTTTCTTTAAAATCCTACCGGTATTGAAATCACCTTTTCGATGGAATACTAAGAGTTAAATAACAATAGCAAATTTCTGATAAACCACTGCATTCAACTTAGGAGCCGAGTATTACACATAAAGTCGAAGCGCAGTTTGCCACCTGAAGTGCAGAACAAAGACAAAAAGCACGCTTGAATTATACATAAGCCTATGGGAATCCGTTTACTGGCACACAAAAAGCAGCGTCATATTTGGACATAACATTGCGTAGGTCAGTAATGATGTTATAATGTCTATTTTAAGCCAGCGATAATTTAAAGGAATACATTACAGGCGCTCATTATCATACAATGACTGTATTAGGATAAACCAGCGTTACGCTTGCAATGCTAATTGTACTTCTATGCCTGGCAAAAAGACAATGATGAAGGCATGCGGATTTTACGCGTTTTTCAAAATTAACGGGATGCGGAAAACGGCCACAAATGGCTGTATAAAACCCGCTCAATATATATATATATATAATACAATAAGGTGCCTTCCGTCATATTACTAATCCAAAGGTGATTATACAATACTGGCTAATGGATTCCCGAAATTGCATTGGTTGAAAGGACTGGATGAAGCATAGAAATGCTATTTTCAATAATTTTCTAAGCTGGTAGATAAAATAAAAAAAATATTTGATGCAGAATGTAATTTTGTCTTTTGTATTTAAAACTCTGTTTACATGTTACTAGTGGCGGCTCTAGGGCGGTACAAGCGGTGCGACTGAACCGGGCGCCGTTCCATGGGGGCGCTAAAATCATTTTAAAATTGTTGTAGTATTTACTTTTATACCTTTTCATGTTGTGTTGGTAAATATAATACGCTCTAAATATATCACTGAATCGAAGAGAGTATGAACTTATTTTAGGGACCGAGGGTTGTTTCTCAAATTCTAGGAGTTAGACAAGCAGTTGGCGGTTGGAAATTTTGATACCACAGAGGGTGGTATTCCAATGCGAAAGCTCTGGTGCGATTTTTGAAGTGATTTGTCGTAATTACGTGGGTGAATATAAAGATATTGCTTGAGTAGATTTGCAATGGACGTTGTATGTAAATCGATGTTGCACTTGAGGACACTGTTGATATTGCTGCATAATAAATTGTAGAGAACTTTGTTGTTTGGGTGGTTGCTCATTATTTTATTGCCGTGTTAGTACCCAGTCGGTTCGCATATAGTAAACTATTGTATCTGGGAATAGAGGATATCCGACGAGATGAGCACTAACCCTGTTCTGATAATCCTTTATATTATCGGTGGTCCAGTAGTGCACATTGAGCGATGCTCATTTCATACAAATGCTTTGTAAAAGTTGATCTTCTACGAGGCGGCAACTTCAATTGCAACTCACACTGATATGAGTTGGCGCTCATTGTTTTAGTTAACATTCGGCTAATGGGAGCTAGATGCCGCAAGCATCCGTATTAGAGCTGTCTTACAGGTACAGTCGTGTTCGTAAAGTGCTTTTGCATTTGTCGTTTGTGAATATGAATTCACTACATAAAGTTAAAAAGTATTGTATATACAAATATTTTTAAGGTATACATCCAGGTCTACCTAGTTCATGATAAAGTGTGAGCCCTTGTTGAGTAAAAACACAACTACCAATAAACTTATAACTGTTTCTGTACAACACATTTTTGAAGACAACTATACATCACAGGCGTTGCACCTGAATATTATTTCTGATCGAGCTATTCTACTAATCGTAATGTTTGTTTACTATAGTTTGCAGGCTTGGTTATGGAATATGGATGTTTTGTGCTTGCGAGTGATTAAAGGTGACCACATGCTGCTGAAAACGGACGACTAATCGCCTTGTCTCCCCGATGTAAAAGCTGCCATCCTCTATGCATGAATAAATTAACCTCGAACCTAGATCAATGTGCCTGCAAAAAATTAAATATCCCGAGCGTCTCGTTCCACAATCGCAGTCTATATTCAAGAGTGCAAAATTCAAATTTATAGTCACTTTTTCTCGTGTCACTTAATTTACGTGGTTGATTTTCTTAAAACATACCAAATTGGCATTGTTAGTTTTATGCGTGTTTGCTTTTATTAAACTAAAGTAAACAGGTTATTTGCCAGAGTGTATGAACAAGGTGCAAAATATAACCACTAATGCAAATGTAAACGGCTACCTACTGAATAAAGTTGTATTTTTGTCCTAACCAAAATAGTAGTAATCCTAACAGTCATTGAAGGGGTGGGGGCGTCATCTCGAGATTTCACACCATCAAGAAAAATTCCTAGGGCCGCCCCTGCATGCTACGTATGTAAATGAACAAAACAGAAATGATGCAATCACTTACAGTAACAGTAATGAAACGAAACCAAATGGTTTAGAAAAGCAACTGAAGTTCATCAAATTTATATTGAAGTGTTTGGCCAAAGAAAGCTTTTGGTTGTTTTCTTACGTTTAAGGTGTGGGACCCTAACCAGAATAAAACAAATAGAAAGCCAATAGACAGTGAAACTTTTCCAAATAGACAACTCCGTAAAACCAGTCTGAAATAATAAAAGATTATTATCTAACGGCCCATTTTACACCGTTTCATTAAACAGTTTATTATCTTATAATCGTGAATGGCAATTGGGTATAATTGATTTAATTAAGGGATTGTTTAAAACTCTAGAATTTTGACAGACAGTTTGTCTCTATCATGGGGATAGCTGTGCCAACTCACATAATATGTTCTAAAATTCATTTTATTAACCGCATAATCCTAACTACATTTACTGCTCGAAAGTAGTTTTCTGAATATCGCGGAAACAACTCCACAATGCATAGAAACGACACGAGCATGTTCAGAATTATTATTTATTTATGCAAACACGAGCCTCTCTTACTCAATAAAGGTGTATATCGGTAAATCTCATTAGTTATGTAGTGTTTATGAATTGAAATGAGCAGTTAATGCCAAAACACCGCAACGTATATTTTAATTTTCGCACAGCAAATTAATCGTGTTGACAGAGAAGCTTTCGTCCGCTTTACCTTTCCATTACTTTCCCTTAGGAACCATGTTTATTTTAATTGGTAGTTTTATAACACGACCTTGTGTATAAACGCCGTTAACACTGCAGAAGAAAGAGCATGATCTGAGCATTAGCTTCTGACTGTAACGTTGCTTCCACACTCTACCTATTCCCTCAACGATGAATAAATGGATCAGTCGCCACTCCCTTCGCCTATTACTAGTAGAAAAACTGGGGCTTCAAACGGAAAGGCGTTTCGTTATATAAAAATGTATTATTTAATGAGGGAGATAAAGCCATCACCCTTCATGCTTTTGTTACTATTATTATAACAAGAACTAGGCGGCGTAGCCGATATATTTCTGTAAAATATGACAGCACTACAGATTTAAATATTCGTCATTTAGCATAAAAGAATTTCAATGCACGATGGATGAAGAAGACGAAGATCAGTGAATGCCTTAAAAGCACAGATCTAATCAAAGTACTATTAAATGGTGTCCCTTTTTTCTTCTTCTTTTTCACCTTACTTTACTGACATTAAATAATGAAGACATCCTCTTTCTTATATAATTATGATCCAATCATGATTGAGCTAGAGGCTGTCAATATCCAGCTCTTGAAGACACCATATGAAAGGCTCGCTCAAGCCCAATTGAGCAAAATGGAACTGCCATCAATATCGCGATCTAGCGCAGTGTGCGTAAAAATCGCAGTCCACGTTGTCGCAATCTAGTCGAATGTATCGCAAGAGGCAGTAAGCCAGTAGATTAAGTGGTGCTCTGAATGGTTGTATGTAAATCAGTGGCCACATAGCTTCGCTGGAAGTGGAGCTCCTGGTGTTACGCTGTTTGACAGCGGTCACGCCAATTTAGCCCGACTCAAAGAATGGGCCTAATTGCTGCTTTGCAGTCGTTACCTATAAATTTATCCATTAGTTGCCATAAATTACCTGTGGCTGCATTTTTCCAAGTACCTGTAATTGTTTAATCGAAAATTACACGCTTGCAAACGAAGTTGTTGAGGTCTTTAGATTGTTGGAATTTTTTGTAGAGCGGCGGTTGAACTTTGGATTAGCTGTAATTCATTTGGATCAAGTAATGAGATTAATCACGCTCAGTTCAATAGCAACAAAAAGCGTAGCAAATAGGCACGCTGGAATATTGCGAGAATAATCCAATTACCCAATTGGCTTTCCAGAGTGATTTTGGTTTTAGAAATTTGCTATCGATTTGTTATCGGAATTTGGCGGGCTCTTACCTGCGTTCTACTTTTAAATGGAGCAGCCCCGATGTCAAAATTTCTCGCTGAGCCATTACCTAGGGCGTTACTACAACTATACAATATAATATTAACCCTATCGAATTGTAAAATTGTATTTCGTGGATAATAAACTTATTTTTTTTTTCAGGTGAGTCTAACATCTGCAATCCTCGACGCCCTTTTAACGTCTAAGTGTGAAGGATTCTGGAGTATTTATTAGCTGGGTTTGTGTACTAACCTTTAATATAGTTAATCGAGTCGTTACTGAAACAATTTGAAAGCAGCGCAATTAGAAGCGGAACCTTTCCGTGATAAAAATATTTATTTTCTAATATAACTAAAAGCATTTACGCCGATCCGCTCCTTAAATCATCCATGTTAATAGGTGCCTGTGTTAGGAATGCCATACTTGGCTGTAATGGTGTTATTACAAGATTCAAATTGCAGGCACAACCATTAAGTCGGTTATATATGGTTAACTGACTTATATCAATTAAGAAAACCGATTTCTGCAGCCGGTTTGCAGGCGGGACGTACCTACACTTCCATTCCTTACGACATTTTTACTAATTGCTAATCTGTTATTTGGTTTAATGTAACTATATAAATTTCAAGCTTTAACATAAGCATCGTGAACGTTCTTTAGTTTACCTTTGCACCATACTTGGAAGTTCTTCTAAGCAGTGAGAATTTCGTGTATGACACAGCTTCTATTTTAAAAGATTAATGGAGGCCCCATAGTTTAATTATAGCGCTTGTGTTCTAAATCACAGCTTAGCCCGAAAATTAATCAAGGGCATCCAGAATGACAACAGGATCTAATCAACTGCTCATTAGACGGACCGCACATTAGAGTGTATTTCCAAATATAACTAGTTCAAGTTTGCACAACACCAATTATAACGACAATTAATAACACGAATCCTAAAGATTTGATAGTTCAAGTCTGAAACTTGCTACCCTCCTTGACCCACCGTACGAGGGATTTTCTGCAAATAAAATTGAACCCGCATGCTGCCATTGTCAAGATTTATGCATATCCTTGAGGCTTAACCATCCATTCCTTGGACGCCCAAGATTCGTGTTATGTGACAATTCGACGCAGTATTATTTCCCTCGCTGGCGAGAAAAACATCGTTCGGTAGGCATAATATATCAAATGTTGAATAGAGTGGGAATGATTTAATGCGACATTTTCCAGAATTTATTGGATTACCTTTGAATTAAGTATGCAGTTTAAAAACCCGGATAATGTAGATGTGTGCTTAAGTCGCAACCCTAACCATTATTTAATCTCTTCAGAATTTTTATCGCCAGTTTGGATCATATATGGTAGAGTGCAGACCATTGTCTATTGACATCAAGAATGTATTATATACCATCAATATGTAGTACAAGAAACAACACAAAAAATATGAAAGAACAATTAACACAAGTTTTAAACAATAATCTATATAGGCAAGGTATCTAAGCATTAGACATTTAGAGCAGAAATAAGTACACATGAACGAGCACCTGAGAAAGAATATGGACATATAAGGCAAGAAGGCAAGAGCAAACAGAAGAGTAAAGCAAGAGGTGCTAAACGAGAAGAACACCTCTTGGAAGAAAAATACGAATACTCCGATCAATGTTTAGGAGGCAGAAAGAGTACTGAAGCCCGGAGGACGTCCATTAGAACTTTTACGAAGTTCAGAGCTTCAATCAATAATAGAGAAAGTAAAAAGTGGACAGAATACATTTATTTTTTTTTTAGAAAAAGAAAACGACCACAGTTAACCAACATCACAACAACGGAATCTGATGAAATCAGTAAAAAAATAAAATATGGACCTAAACACCTTAAAAAAAGGCAGAACAGCGCCACAATATTATAGACCTGCAACGAACTCTATTACAGGTGAAAACCTGTTGACTGCCTCTAACAGCCAACTGCAGTCGAATTACGGGGATTTTAATATGAAAATGAAGGTGTTCTGGGCTACGGGAAGATGACCGTGCTCTATAGTCGGAGTGCTTTCAGGTTCTTGGAATCTTGTATTCCTGAAAACGCGAACTGAATTTCGTTTCACAAACAGGATGTAATCTAATATTAAACACAAGCTTACAGACTTTCGGCTGTGGACTGGGCTCATATCACGTCAATCTCGGGCTACCTTAAAACACATAACATCTCTTACACCCAAAAAATAAGTTTTGATGGATTAGTAGCACGTAGCCAAGCTTCCACATAGCGAATTAGCAGACCCAGATAGAGATTTCAAAATCAGATCCAGCGGACGATGCGTAGGATCTTACAAATATTACAAACATAAGCGACCTAAATATTACATACCAAATGGAAAATAATGCGTATGCAAGAATTATATATGGGTGTACTTAACAGTAATGCGATAAATAATGATACCAAATACCTTTTGTAAAATATATTTGAATAGGACCTGACATGGCCGGATTAATAAATGTAAAGTATGGGATTCAGGGTAGGACACTACATAAAAAATATAAACGGGGGGACTAACCACGAACATTAATAAATGTGAATATCTAATAATAAGCAACAATAAAAGTAACGTCTTGTCTTTGAGAAAAAATAAAGAATTAAAGAATAAATTAAGGTGAAAAAGCAACAAGAGCCTGAAATTCAATTTTGTGGGAAAAGAAAGAGAATACATAGAAGCAAAAAACAAGTGTAACAATATATACTGCGAAGGTGTGAAATTTAAATGAAAATAATAAGGCGAAGTTGCTTGCCACTGGAATGGATTGTTTTAGAAGAAGTTGTAAGAAATCCGCAATGAAAAGGGTAAGAAACGAAGCTATATGGAATTGCATGGGTATGATAGAAACTATGGCAGCAAACATAGAAAAGAAAGAGTTCACTTGGCTTGGATATACGAAGAGGACAGGCGACAGCAGTTGGCCAAGGAAAATGTTAGAAGGGATTCCACCAGAAAAAAAACAAAGAAACTGGCTAGATTATGAGAATGAAGCCATAAAAGCTCTAGATGTATGTATCTATGTATAATCTGTAACCTCAATTACGTTGCGGTGTAGAGGCTGGTGCTTTATGCGCTGGCATCTGGCGGTACAATGCTCAACTTGCCCCGGATGCGGGATACAGAGTTGGACCGCGCCTTTGGTGCTTGCGCAGCAACCATTGTGTGAGTTGTGTGTCTTGGTGATGTGTTCACCTTGTTACTCTATCTCTTAGGTCTGTAGTTCTGAGTAGAGCACAGTTAATTTGGTGCCCAACTGTGAATGATCTCACTGAGCCCGATTCTAATCGCCAAGGATGCGGAAAAATTCCGACCCCAGCGGGATTCGAACCGAGGATTTGTTTAATGCAAGCCTAGCGCCTTCCCAACTGCGCCACGCTGCTTCTTAAAAGCTCTAGATATGAGAGGAAAATATTGCTATGTTAGAAAAGAATTTATGTATATGGTATCTTACCTAGAATCTCTGATTTGTTATAATCTCCATTAAGCAATCTTTATTTCACCTCCACCTTTAGTTTTTGATTTTGTTATGTTTCATACACGTTATCAGAACAGTTTTTCTATCCAGTGCTATGGTGTCTTGATTTCAATTCCATACTTTGGTTGTACATTGTCCTTGACTAATTGAAATCGTTTTTCAATTTTCGTCTTTTTAAATGCTTAAATCTCTCTTAGTCAACTTTATATAAATGGTACTATTTTCATCATTCCTGAACATCGATAATCTAAGATCAACCCTCATTGCTCTTATGAGTTTACTCCTCCCTGCTTTTCTCCTTTGTAGGCTTTGGCAGAAAACAGAAAAGTAAGTTTTGGAAGTGGTTGAACGCAAAATTGCTTTCCTTCTCTCAACAAATATATCTTATAGCTGAGTTGCTTAATCAAAGTTTTCTTGATAGACATTCATATTTAGGATGATCTTTTAAAATTTTATCAAAAAATTAAGGCTACGTAAATCTTGGGAAGATATTAGATAAATTATTCCCGCGTTGTTTTTTCTGTCAAGACAATCTTACAGGCGAAAAGCTAATTACTGCCTGTAGCGGAGTGCACACGACTAACTGCAGTGAAAAATGGGCTGGGTCTTAAGCAGGTAAAGATTTACAGGTGTTTATTATTGGTTAGCATGACCGAGCGGTTAGGGCGTCAGGTTGCGGTGCAACGGTACGGGGTTCATTCTTCACATCTGGCAACTGGCGGGCGGCCCACCCAGGCGCTTTAAAAATTGGGTGCCAACACCACAGTTGTGGAAGTAGGGAAAGTAAAGCATTCGTCGAAGGCGTGATGCTAACCACATAACCCAGTACGCCGTTAACGTGTGCCAGATTGACTGGGTTTCGGAAAGAGATATTTCGGCGACCCTGACTCGCTTTGTCTCAGGCCATGTTCCTACATGGAATGAAGTGTCCGAACTTTCTTTACTTATTATTGGTTAGACACTACCCTCCTGGTTTGGGTAATGCCGAAAAGGTTCTAGAAGTTCCGCTAAGAAAAACGGCATCAGTGACGGTGTCGTAAGTGATGCTGAGCTCAGATCCGGACTTGGAATCTACCGAATTACAGGAATACTTGGACAGCGACTAAGGTTGAAAATCCCAAGTATTCATGGAGTCCGAGCGCTATATAAAATGCTAGAAAGAATCCGCGACCCTCGATAACCGGGGTTACGGAACTGATACGAAATTATTGCACTGCAGTTAATAATTCCTCAAATCAGACTAGGAAGGTCGACATGATATCTCCACAATAATTCGAGACGAAACGGTAATCGAAACTTTCAAACAGTGATAGTTTGCGTTTTATGAAACTTATTAGATCCGACAATGTGTCGTCCTGAGCGGCGTCGTTGAGCAAAAAATTGACACACCACACGCAAGCATTGCTTTATAGCCAACTTTAGAAATAACTAGGTAGCCGGGCGTAAAGACGTTCGCTCCAGAAGCAGCCTTCCTGCTTGAGGACAAGTGCAAAACTGAGAACTTGCGGGCGGAGAGACGAACGAAATGTTACGCCGTCTTTCTTCCCTAACGTGCGAAATATGGGCGGTAATTTGAGTTTTTACACGATCCTAACAATAACTACACCAACTTATTTCACCTACCTATTTAAACAAACTTACAAGTTTTCATAGAAAAACAAAGATGTATAAGTGTTTGGAAGAGATTGTGTGAAGACAGTATAATATTATATGACTAAATATTTCTTATGGATGTTATCCCAATTAATATCGTTCGACTTGGACTTTTGAGATTCGACAGAAAGATAGACAGAGGTGTATGAATTTTTAGAAGAATTAATTATTCTTTATTCCTTCCCTTGCAATATAAATTCTTTAGAACTCTTCTTACTCTGTTGCAGTGGATATCCCCCTCCAGTTCATATAATCACGTTGAGCTTAAAAAGAAAAATGAAAATCTCATGCTGAATTGAAAACATAGTTTTTCAAAGATTAGTTACTGTTTTCTGCAAAACTTAAACTTTCTAAAAACAAAAGGTTATACGCTTATCTCGACAAGGCCTTCTGTATCCTTGCTTCATCATTTTACAATTTTCGTGTATTTGCTTATAAAATTGCACAAGCCGCATACAGTTAAAAGTGTGTTAATTGAACACTAAACAGATGTGTTTCAAGGCGAAATTTAATGTCATCCGCATTTAATTTGCAGTTCTCAAATGTGTTTCCTTTGTTGAGACGACGTTTAATGCTACCTTTAGATACGTCCCGATACAGCCTTTACTTTTGTAATTGCACTGTCATTACCAGTACGTACACATAAAATTGCAAATTACTGATTCAGCGCCTGCATTTCCAACAATTGCAGAATTGAAAATTGCATATCCGAGTCGCTGTGAAGCAGATGTAGCCTCAAGAATCCTAGTTTTAACATCATTCACGATGTGCTACAGACTATTTCTACTACTTTTATGTAGTAGAGTTGGTAAACATGGCAAGTCTCTTCATGAAGTCTAATACAGTTTTTCGAAATTTTAGTCTTAGTCGTTTGTATTCTCGTCTCATAAGCCTGCAACCTTCTCAGAAATTTTTTATTAGCAGTTAGTGGCGCTTATAAAATAATTTTACGTGTGCGTTGCGTGCATGTTGAAACAATTTGTTAAATTATAATCACATTTGCCCACTGCTTATATAGGACATACCAAGGCCGTTCGAGATGAAACATCTTCAGGATAGAGTTGGACTGACGAAAGGGGAAATCAGGAATTAAAAGTGACTGCCTATAATGAGCGTGTTTTTTTAATTAGTAAATGCTTGTTGGTAGAACTATAAAAACAGCAAACAGGACTAGATAATTATTGAACAATGATAGTCAAATGAAGAAAAGATTGTTCTCGGATGTTACGATTTTATTAAAATTACTTATTAGTAGCGTATAAAAACAACTTAATAACAGATATTAGTAAATATTTCATTTTACATTCATACATTCATGTACTCTTTAGCCTCTTCCACGTTTAGATGTCGACGCCCATGCATACCGCGTGGGAAGTGCAACGGATGCAATGGGTCGCATGCGACTTGCATTACCCTTTCCCGCATTAATTTTACATAATTAAATAAGTAAATAAATAGTAGTAAACGATCATTTATAAAACGAGTTAAAATAGACACGAATGCCTTGTTTGATTGTTTAATAACCAAACTGCGAATCTCAACAATAGTAAACGATACCTCTGATCAATCATAAACTTAATTGCAATATAAAATTGTTTAAATTAAAAGTCATTCTCAGGATTCAAAAGGTCAACTTTTTAATAAATAGCATTACCATTAAAGTAGAAAATTGAAAATAAATTAATCGATGCTACCAAAAGCACACAAAAGCGGCAGTTAATTGCTGACAACTGCATATCGCGAACTCGACTGCTGTAATTATTTATCCCGCGTTTCTCAACTGTGGGTCAAGGGTCAAACCTATCGCTAGTCGTTAAGTGGGCGATTGTTTATATAATAAATTTTTGTTTATCATACTCAGCCAAACAGTTCATCCAGGTATTATGTAATATTCAGTAGTTATATCCCTAGTGCATTCTGTATATTCGAGTATTTCTCGAAAACTAGAAGCGTTCGAGAGAAATACTCAAATTATACAGAATGCACGCGGGGAATATTGCAAGACTATTCCTCGAAGAATTGTCATCCTTTATATACCACACTATTCATTTTTAAAGAGTTTTCAGTTTTCTTTCTGAAATTTCTTGCGTACCTAGCTGGTTTGCTCTTCTTCCCGCAAATACTCGATATTGCACTTGTGCAAATACCCGGGTACTGCACTAGTGCAAAATATTCGCTGTATTCCACTCTGATTGGTTCAAATTTTGAAAATTGATTGATGGGATTGGTTTATATTATCTGAGGGGAATAGTCAAACTTATATTGAATATTGAAGTTTATATAGATTGATCTCTTTGAAATTAACTTCCTGTAGTCCTCTTCGCTGAACTATTTAATGGCGTCGCAACAAATAAAGAAAAATATCGAATCTCTTCTCGTCAACAGAATGTTCTTGGAGATTCAGTCCGTTCGAAATCATAAATCAGTTACAACAGGAGTTAGAGGTTTACGGATTTAGTACCTTTAAAAGCAGCCACTTATGTCAACTTTCAAACGAACACTGATCGTCAATTAGATAAAATCGAGTTGTTAATTATTAAAGCTAAAAGTCACTTTGGATTTTGCAAGATATTGCGAAATGCAACCTTCGTTACCTATATTACAATAGTGACTCGGGGATGGTTCGATGGTTGTTTTGCAAATAGAGAACTTTTCTTATTGAGAAGACCTGTACATTTTTCACTTCACTGAACCGTTTGAAAAATAGTTTCTGGTTGCAGTTGCAGCCGTGAAGGAAGTAGAAATGCAAATAATTCTCCTTTGATATGGAGTAGTGGAGACAAAAACACTCAATAACACTCAATATTTGAGGTCATTCCGTTTTAACGAATTAAAAACGAGAAAGTCGTGGAAGACCGATGGCAGTGAAAAAGTCGTGGTTTACTGATTGTTGGCTGAGAGCTATTTGCATGGCCCGTTTTTTGTTAAGTTGCTTCAAACGTGAGATCATATTCGCACGAATCTGGACCACTCGGTCATATTACACGTATCTGACCCCTTAACATACCTTTACAATGCATCTGCGAACAGCCTGAGCTGCTTATTTATGTGTGAACAAGGATACGGTTAAATTTGAGATTTTATCTTGAAAGACAGCTCCTTTGTTTTGAAACGACGGTAAATCAGCAGACAGTACTATTGCGTGGGCGTATTGCGTTAGCCTCAGCACCAGCCTCGATTAACTGCCAACACCAATACCTTCAGCAAATTAACGCACATTTGCTGTGTAGAAGTAAATAAATAATTGTTAGAGTCATTGACACTTTAATAGATCACATTTATTATGCGCTGCAATGAACTGACTATCAGGTGAATATCTCTACTTGGCTGCACGGAAATGCAATATCAACATGATGGAGCACCTCCACATCATACTCCTATTGTTAGGATCTTTCAAGTCACCAATTTGCTGGCGTCTAGGAGTATCTCACCTTCTAAACTTTATATAGACTGTTTATGAGATATTTAGCGACCTTCAGGCTCGAGTTGTAAACGCTTTACGAAAAGGTGTTAAGTGTAAAAATCGTACCTAGAGTAAGAATTTATTTGTTTGCATCATTCTTGATATTGTAAACGTTTCTTTATTTGAAGCACCATAATCGTATAAACGTAGTCTAATTGGCCGCTAGGCTATTTTAATAGCTTATTTTATGGTGCAGACATCCTTTGTTTCGGCCTTTTTGAGATACGAAACGGCTTGTTGAGACCTGAATAACTGTTCTTTTTCCGTACTTGGCCTCGAATTTAGCAAGAACGTAATTGTCGTTCCCCAGAAAAATCTGTTATACAGGGTAAGTAGTTACTTCATTTTCAATTTTGGTAGCGCTGGACATTTAGCTAATCCCGTCCAGCATTTCTGGCTTTTCTCCGAAGGTTCTGACGTTTCTCGTGAGCTTTTGAAATTTTATCGATTCGGCCTGCTTTAGGAGGCGTACATTCCCTTTGTCCTGTGAGCCCCATTTGACACTCAACCTGCTGTCAGCATAGCTGTAAAAGCCCGCTTGGAGGCTATCTAAGCATCCACTACAAAAGCATGACTTCTCAGAAGTAATTACGATCTAATGAAATGCCTTGCCGATTTTAAATCGGGTTAATGCGCCAGCGTAGCTCAGTGGTTAGAGCATTGGACTGCCTTGCGGAAGTCTGGAGTTCAAATCCCAGGTCGATTCCTGGCGGGCGGCCTACCCAGTCGCTTTAAATAATTGGGAACCTGCGTTTGAAAGAACAAGGGGTAATAATGCGGTTGTCTAATGCGTGATGCTCACCACATCACCACGTGTCATGAATTTGACACGCGACAGCCGGGTGTGAGAGCCAAGCTCCTTCATGGGGTGTTAGTGCCTCACCATTATTAATGATATTATGTGTATTTAATTGTGCTAATTACTAGTATAAAATGTTATTTGTGGTACACCTTTCGCTTAAGTAATGCCTTTAGGACCTGTTGTACCGACTATTATATGCAGTCTAATAAACTCAATGCACTATCTGTCATTTATGTGTCTGATTTCGTTATTGGCTACCTTTTGTATTTCAGATATTATTAAGTTATTAGAAATGATGAATAAATTGTTTTGACTTAAGCTGATACACTTGGTGTTCACAGTGTCTTTCCATCTTCTAATAAGAAGAACAGCTGGTGCAATGGCTTCCGGTTGTTGTTCAGTATGCAAAAGTGTCTCGTTTAAATATTCGATTCCTTTTCGATGTGATATGTTTACTACAGTGGTCTAACTCGCTGTTATCTTTTCCGTTGCCAGTATCGTTGAATTAATTTCTCAGTTCTAAGTGTACCCAAGCATCAATATCTTCTCGAGTAAAATCTTCATCGACGACGATTTCCTAAAATCTTAGCTTGTTCCATGATTTTTGTATGGGTGTGTATTCGGTATCCTTCTAATCGTCCATTATCCAGTAGACTACGTCTTTGAGATTAATCTCTTTCAGACAAGTAGCAGGCGACGTTATCGAATGTCAGTAATGCCTTAACCGGGATTTTACTTCTGGGATAAACTCCTCGGAAAATAAGTATTTGAACAATTTGAATTCATCCAAGCACCCATTTCTTATTTTTGTAATACAATAGCATAACATTAGAGTTCATGTGTTTGAACGCTCTTGGGTTCTCCGATTTTCCCACGTTTGAAACAATTGCTGCAAGCTGGAATCGTTACGCGATCCTTCTTTTTCTATAGCCAGATGCGGAAGATTTATTTCGTCCTGCCAAAGTTTTGCTCAGCATACTTTTATAGTAAACTTGATCCTGGCTGCAATTATTTTTTACCATTAGTGAACAGTACGCAGATGTGCGAGCAAAAGCACACTGGTTCATAAGCATCTTTTCGAGTAATCAAGAGGTTTTAATAACGCTGTTTCAGATAAACCGGTAAAGCGGTCTCCACAGCCCAGGCTAACTCGATATGCTCGGCGATTTGTGGTCATGGATCGGATTAGGTTAATGGCTCTAATAATGTGATAGATCACATACCAGAAGTAAAACTCAAGTACCAAGAGTTTAATAAAGGCAATCGGCCAAACGAGAATAGCAATTAATAAAAATGCCACTATAAAATTGAGATAACAACAGGTAAATACACACGCAAAGGCACCTTTATAATTAATAAAAAGTATTGTTTCCGAAAACAAACTTTCGCTAGATGCATGGGCGCTATGTGGAAGGCTAGCTGAACTCCAGAATTACTTAAAGTGATTTAACTGTTATAAAGCAAGCAAAAAGTCCTAACAATAGATACTTGGGTTATAAGTTAAAAGCGTGAACGCATTAAATTGATTTCAATAAACAATTACTGCGCCCCTGATAACTACAACTAAAACAAACGCATTTTGAATTTGATACAACTGTGCGATAATCATTAGGCGCTGATGAGCTCTACACGCCATATTATGATATGATGGTGGTAGAAAAAGAACCTGACCTGCGTTCCCCACGTGGTATCAACCTCTCCGGTGGCTGTTAGAGGTTTCGCGCGACAATTGAGGCATGGCTTCTACGTCTTCAGCAGAAGTACTACAGAAAACTTAATTGGATTGGTGTAAAAAGAGCCCAAAACAGCGCATAGAAGGACAAAGCGTACAAATAAATTTCCCCTACGTCAAAGCACGTGAAATAGTGGATTTATCGCATATTTTAGGTGGTGATCGGCCTCAAGCTTGGTAAATTAATAGCCAGGACATAACAGCAAGAGGTGAGAATAAGCAACCAGAAAAATAGAAATGGTCGGTCCGCTTTTCACCGCAGCGTATGTGTCGCTCTTATGTGGCAATAGGAAGACTGACCATTTTCAACAAAGAGCACCGGAAAATGAGCTGTACTTTGAATGTTTAGACACGCAACAGGCTCAACACGAAGTGCCAAATTTTTCAAAAATACCCAATAATTTCTCAAAATGAAAATATGAAACTTGCTCCACACATATGCGCTTAAAGTGACCTAACTGCAAGGATCCATCATCTCTGTATTTAAAGGTAGGAGCTGGCAACTTACGCACCAAAAGTCGTTTTAGACCACTGCGTTACAGAGTTCTGTTTAACAAATCCAGAAAAAATTGTTGTAACCAACATTACATTACAGACATTAGTTTTATTTATTGAATTGATTTGATGTTCTAAGCTGAATCGATAACAAGTATTATATTAGGAAACCCATGTTTGCGACACAGTTACAATTAATATTGACTACAAGTACTGTCAAGATAGTCAAGAGCATACACATCTTACAAAATAAAGGATGTAAACCCCAAAGATAGATTAGTTAGATGTTAAAATGCAATTATTTGAAAAAAAACTAAAATTTGGCAATGGCTATTTGTAATTATATAGTAACGATTAGACGGCACCAATTATCAACCCCGTCATTGACGTCATTAACGACATTTAGCTACCATTGCTCTTGCTTCTCGGTTAAAGACCTTACAAAATATACAACCGATTTAGTATAAAAAGTATGCGGAGCAGTGAGAAAGATGCTCGATCACCAACCTTGACCACAAAACTGACCTTTTCATAACAATATGGGCATTCTTTGTTAACGGCGAGTCCTTAGAACCGATCACACCTAGATATTGAAAGCAGATCTATTTATAATCCCATTTATCTACGCTTTTTAGCACTCGAATTCGTTTTATACCAATGTTAGCATTTTAATTAAACTTTCGGAATATTCGCCTGACGTTATGCTCTTTCTTTGCTGATTTCTAGCCTTTTACTTTAATGCTTTCAAAAATGGCATTATGAATTTAATTTGGCATCAAAGGAAAGTTGGTTCAATGTTATGACCGATCATGTCACATTTGCTTTGCATACTTTATTGGATCTGCCCTCTGTGAGCAAATTCTAAATTTATTTCCAAACTGACTAGTTTTATAGCGTTTGATCGAATCCGAAGCAGAAGAATAATGTAGGCTTAGTAACCTGATATTGCACCTTCATTAAATTTATTTGTCACCTCACGGGTGAAGAGTGTTTTTTTCAGTACAACCAGTTTGCACCTAAATTCAGCAAGTAAGTGTATTTGTAGCTCTTACTTGAAGCCAAAGGCGCACTGGAAGATAGAAAACCGCCTACTTCTGCATTCTTAACCTTTAATAACAGTCGCACGTGGCTATTTAGAAATAATCACTTTGTGTTTATACCACTTTCATAGTGGAATCGTCACAAGGATATTGATAATTTTCTACTTTTATATGCTACTTTGAATCGGAACTATGCAGAAAACCTTTTAGAAAAACGTCAACAGTAAAGCCATTTTTTTAAAGTCGCTAGAAGTTCTAAGCATTAGCAGGTCACTAAATTTCAATGTTAAGGGTAAAAACACAATGCAAATTGTGCGTGAATAATTTATCTAAAGCCTGCATTGAATGGTTTATTACTTACCTGTAGGTAGGTGCTGTGACCGTCAAAGGTGGGTTCAGCTCTTCTTAAACTTTTGTTACAATGCAAGACAGGAATTTCTTTGAAAATAGAACCAAAAAGGCGTTTATACCTAAAAATTGCATTTATATATAAAATCCACCAAAATAAACATTTTAGGCACTTTAGACATTTCATCTAAACTTCCGGTCTTTATTGATAACGTTCCTTTAATTGTGGGAGGTTGTTTTTATACTACCATACTGAAACAATTCATGTTTTATCTTGATATTTTGAATACCAGTGCCAATCTGCGAGATTTGATAACACTCAGTTGGATAATTAACAGACATTTTTACCATGGAGAGATCAAGGCTCGCTTGACGAAAACCGAAACAGCATTAGCCAGTCAAAGTGGTAGCACGTTATTAATTTAAATCAATAATAAACAGACTTCAGACTGGTAAAGCGTTGTGGATGTGTTGAACACCTCCATCAAAGCTATTGTGACTGCGCTTACAGGTAGGTACTACGTACCTGTCGATTCCTTATTAAGAAATTGCAGGTGACAAAACCATAAACAGCCTGCCATAGATCCGGGAAATATATTAATGGCAAATTGTTGCCTACAAAGATATTTTATAAATCGACTTATCAAGGAAAACGTCAGTACGTTCGCGATCAGAATTCTTAGCATTGCTTGCATGAAATTGATTTGCTAATGCACGACTGCATCGACACCTGTATTCATGATAGCATACCGTAGATCGGTTTTTCGGGTTAACGATTGCTTAGAATAGTTTGCTGTCATTAAAATTGGCGTTTATCAGTAGGGTTCGGACAGATTTAATGTTCACAACAAATTCACCAACCTACAATGGTTATTCAAACCAAACTTTGATTTAAAAAGTATAAAACCTATGTAAACTTACAACAGTTTTATAAAATGTGGATATCCCTAGTGATAACTGCAAAATTTTCAGAAACATTTATTCTGTGCAGTTGACCAAATAAAATGTAACTCTCATTATATAGTCGTAGAGCAACCATTCCATAACTTGATCCGCTGCACCACATGTAGTTATGCCAACTTTTTAAAATAAGATAATAATTAGAGGCATGCGAGTGGGGTTTATTATCCATAAGGGTCTCACAGAAATAAATATAAATTACAGTACAGTGCGAGAAGAATAATTATTCAATTACTTATGCGCTATTCACTATTAATTACACACATGCAACTTAGAAATTTTAATAGTTATTTTGAAAAAATCACTGCAAACATTTTTTTTTATATAAAGCAATAAGCCATATGTATTTATTACAATCACTCTAAAAATTGAAAATTCAAAGAATAGTTGATGTTAATGACGACAATTTGTACTAAATTTTGATCTTCTCAAAAATATTCAGCGTACGCCACTGAGTATTTGCTTGAAAATGTTGATCATTAAATCTGTCCGGACCTTATTTATCAGTTTGAGTTTCATTTCATTGTTCGATTACTGCATATTCCACGTAATTAGCATTTATGTAATGTGCCCGTCGTCTTCCTTTACTGGAATAACAATGTGGATCAGCCAAGCAGAACTAACATAATCAGGAATTTGCTTCCTACAAGTACAGAGATGTGCATGTAAGACATGTTTAAGCACAATTGATAGTTTCCTGTAGTAAAATATGCATTCAGGCTGTACAACAATTCAAAATATGTTTAGTAGGTACCCTATCCATTCAACATAATAGTTGATCTATTGACAAACCATCATTTCAAAACTGTTTTTCCCCCAGGTTACTTTCGTTGACTTATTTTTCAGGGACACCCAATTAGTACTTATAAAAACTTATGCTTCCCTTCTCTTTGCGGTGTTTGTAAACAATGACATTATTACTGTCGCCTGTCTTACCATCAGAGCTGATTATGAACCGAAATTTATAAAAACAGGTGAAAGTAAAAGGTTAATTATCGCCGCAATCGGCTTTTTGTAACTTCTTTTTAACAACCGTGCTAGGCGGAGAAGCTTTTGCTGGAAAACCCAGCTTTTAGTAAGCAACTGTCCCAATCGAATCCTTTGAGGAAGTTCATACCATAACGCGTAAGCAGCGTCCACGAAACAAAAATGTAAGACAATTTACGCACACTCAGCCGTAATTAACGTACGTGTTCGATTTCAATTATTGTTTTTGCCACGATTCTGAACAATTTAGCACATCAGGTGGTTGCGTGTGCGTTAATGTGTGCCGGTATGCAGGCGTTCGTAATTGTATCCCGCAGCGAATTAGGCGAGACTGAATTCCGGGTGGCTTCCAAGGCCAACCTGAAGATGCCACAAGTCACATTGAGTAACCTTCTCGCGTACATACAATTTAACTTTAAACATTATTCTAAGTAACTCTATTAACAGATTCTGCAATTCCTCAATTTCCAACTAAGTGTATCTAAAGAGTGTCTTCCTATTACAATCACTTCTAAGTCTGGTATAAAGAATGGGACTTCCTCTTATAGCTACAACCATTTCACAAAACGACTAAAAAAAGTGCTGTTGCAACGCTTCTTCCTCAATAAATGCTTAAGAACTGGTATCGCCTTATCAACCCTTCCTATTCGCCGCCTTTTTTTCCATATCACTGTCTCTTTCCACCCCATCTTTCTTTCTAATCATACAGTTCCAGCTTAATAATCCATTGTTTTCTTAGTAATCGAGCTTCGCTGTGTGAAATTCCGGTTCTAAATCTTATTCAATGTCTGATGCCATTTTAATTAATACAAATCAAATTTGATAGACGCCCAGCATGATGCCGTTACCCCAGGGTAATTAACCTTTAGCCCATTGTTAACTATTTTATATTTATGACTTCCGTTGATCGCAGCCTGTGAATTACATTCAGTATCCGATTTCTTCCGCCAATGAAAGTAACGAAAATCACCTTTCCAACATGATCATTCTTAATCTCTGAAATCTCTTGGTGGCGTTCTACTATTCATGCTGCTTGCGTATTTTTGTAGCTAACTCCGCAGAAAATATTATAAATGATTGGTGTAGGCATGACGTTGTCGAATTAATCATTCTTTATCATATTAGTGGTGGCCAATGCTAGGTTGTTCTTCAATATCAACAACATTCCTGCTTGTAACCGCTTCCGATTTATCAAATTATCTTGGTAAGCTTATCACTACGATTTCTTTTATGAATCGTGGCATTAATTTAATTTTCCTGAAACTGTTACATAAAGTAGACCAGGAAAGTATTTTACCTGACTCAAATAAATAACTACGAAATTAGATTTTATTTATTTTTATCAGTAATGTTAATACAGGCTAAATAAATTATTACCATATGATCGAAAACTTTTATTCTCTGGAGAGCTGTGGAATTGTTTTGATAAAAATTGATGTTGGCAGTCGTGTTAGTAAAAGTCACATTGACATTTTAGATCTGTCAGTTTAAGCTTATATCAGTAATGTCATTTTAATAAATACTAACATTTTCGTTAAATACATAAACAAAAGCAACTAAATGTTATTTCCTGCATTTGCCATACACCGCACCACTATGTGTTTAGTATTAAACATTCTGTCAAAGTTAAGCGATTCTGTCAAAATTGTGTAGGTTATATTATTAGGTTACTACTGCACACCACTGCCAATATACATTAACTTTTTTAAATCCACTGCCCCCTAGAGGATAAAAGTTTTCGATCATATGGTAGCTCTTATCAAACAGCTACCTGGTCTTGTAATGCATCACTTTCCTGACTTGTTATTTAATATACTTACTTCTAACAGTCATAAAACTTTAACTCTTCAATAAGTAATTTCTACAGTTTTTATTTCCTCTTCCCTTCATTTCAGTATCTTGACCTCTCTCCTCTTTTCTTCTTTCTCTTAACAGTGTTTAACCCCCATTTGAGTCTTCCGGAATTCAATCATGACCCACCTGAATATTTAGATCTTTCATGGACTTTTCGACCTCCTGTTTCCATTCCCAACTTGGAAAGGCTCCCTTCCTGCTACGCAGCGGTACACATAGCATTGTTTCCTTTAAGAAAATACCTGTTACGATATAATCGGGATTTTACAACACCATAGGTCACTTTGCATTGAAAGGCAACTGTAGAAACGCTCCCGTTTGTCCGCCGCTAGTTAAGGGCAATGGGTGATCGACGGTACTCCTGAAGTTTGGTCCTGTGTTGTCGTACTATCGCGATTATACCGTAACAGACTTCTGGCGCCCAACGTGGGGCCAACTTAACTCAAAGCAAACTGTACGCGAAAACTTAAAACCAGACACAACAAAATTTAAAGCCTCCTCGGATCACGCTTGGCGAACGAAATCGGTCGTGGATGAATTTGATTGGGCGCGAAGAAGGAACGACACGTCTCTACCTGGTGTTGTCTTACACACATGCGCTATGATTGCTGCAATCTTAAACAGCAAACGCTGCAAATCTTGACTTACGTACCCAAATTCAACTTAGCGGAGTTTTGTATCAAAGGCAGACGTTCGGTCGAGCCCGGGGAGTTTCTACAAAAATAATCTAACATACCATCTCCCAATCTCTAAACATATCCGTACCACATGAGTTGTCTTTCCATCGCTTCAAATATATTACTTTCTACTTCTATTGTATCTCATGTTCGTGTATTTTTTATTATTTCCCTTCTGGATATCCGTGTCATCCTTTTCTATTAATCTATTTCTAACGTTCTGAGTTGTTAATGTCGTTCCGGAATTTGCTATATTTCAACGTCATAAAAGATTATTCTTTGGACATGAACCATTAGACTTACTTTTTAAAATTCTCTTTGATGTATTTGCGCACCAAAAAATTTAGTTTAATATTTCTACTAGCTTTCGACCGTATTGTACCCTTATTTCACTTCCACGCCGTACATGCCCTGTGTTCCCAGCTTTGATCTCAGATATGTATATTCTTTACATTCCTCGATAATTTCTCCGATTTACAAAATCAAATCTTCCGTATGTCGTCCAGGTATTGTTTTCTGTATATTTATCTTAAACTTCCATTTGTCTTATTCCTCTATTATTTTGTTTACCATATACTTGATGTCCTTTCTGTCCTGGGCTACAAGGCAGCATATATAGTGTACCTCCTCTCGTCTACCTATATACGCCCATCCCTTCACATTTTTTCTTCTAGGTAACACATTATTTATGCATATCTTAAAAACTGTTGGGGATATACAGCACCCTTGTCTCAATCCTTTGGTTACTTTAAATCCTTAGTAGTTCTCTGCTAATACTTTATTTTCTTTATGCTTGTTTTTACTTAACATAACTTTGACCTTGACGATTCCCGTTGAGGAAGCCTTAGCTACTGCCTCAGGTGCGGAACATCAACAATCCACGATCACGAATATCTATAGGTCCTTAACAAGCTAGACAAATATGCTAAGCAATTAGGAGTTCGGGGTCAGGTATCTTAAAAGGTTTTCTAGGTGAGTCTAGAGACTCAAATGTCGCACGGTTCTAAATGTCTTCTTCGGGCAGGTCTGCGTCTCGGACTAGCGGCTTCGGCTAAGCCCAGGGAGCCTGGCAGCTCTTCCAGTTAGAGGTCGGTGGATCGAAGTGTCGTTTGCAGCTTGGGTACCTTCTTTTCATATCTTTTTGGACCTTTCTATCTGCCTCAATTTCTAGAAAAATTTTAAAAGGTTTGTGCGAGACTGTTGTACGCGTAGTAGAGCATCGCTGGGTCGGGAGATTTTTCTTCAATTGCCGATTGTGGCGTATTAGCGACGTACAAATTTCAAGCATATTATTTATGAACAAATTGAATTTCGTGCAGGTGCTAACGTCACAATTTTTTCGATTTGGTCTTTATTTATGCAGTAATTTCTTGGTTTTTTCTTTATCTACACCACTAATACTTGCGTCGCTGATTCATAGTAGCCTTTATTTCATCGCATAACTCTTGGCTGGATCCTTGTCTATCCTTATTTTGTTTTAAGGTAGTTACTGCATACTTACATGTTCTAGGCTCTTTATACATTAAGTTTCGTCTCCTGTTTTGGCCTGATAGTTGAGATATGACTTTGGCTATCACCAAGTAATAATCCGATCCCCACGTTGGCGTTGGCCTCCTGTAAATTCGGATATCCTGAATTCTATCTGTAGAATGCTGCTGAGCCATTACGTACTTAGTCTATATATTATTGATCTTGTATTTCCTCTATGTTATTGCCATGTAAATGTGTGTACTGCACTTTGTGTTTTGAAATCCGTTAGTAACTTTGAACTTTTGTTGTTCACATAAGCTTATAAATCTCCCCCGTTCTTCTTCTTAATGCCTCTCTATTTGTACGACTACTTTGCGGTCGTTACTGGTCCCCATTTTTGCATTAGAGTCTCCTAATATAATTACTTCTTTTTTCCGCCATGTTCGGTTAGGATTTCGTCAATTTTATTGTAAAGTTCGTCTTTATTTGTTATAAAATCCTTTCGTCTTCTGCTTCCCAGCATTCAACATTTCTTTTCAGTTTTTTGTTTATCATGGAAACTCTTCTCTTTCCTGTCTGATGCTTCTCTACTCCACTCCATATGTGCATATACAGTCCAATTTCTTCAATACCCGTTCATTTCTGTTTAATTTCTGTCAGCGTGACTACGTTCATATTCATTTTTCTAATCTCCGTTATTATTTCTTGCGTTTTCCTTCTGACTCCCTATATGCAGCACGCCCTTATATTCACATTCCATTTCCGTACCTGTATTTGACTTCTTTGAGTTCCGCCCGGCTTACCTATATTGAAAATCTTAGTAAATACACACTTTCTTCCTCTAGGTAAGTTATTGTCCCCAAGTAAAGATACTTCATACCCCTTGCTTGATTTCTTTGTTCTCTTTGTCGAGGGATATTTATTCATTTTCTGCCTTCGAGACCATTGACCTTTGTAGCTAATTCATCATATCGCTATTGTCTTAAAAAATTTTAAATACAATTCTCAAAAATTTTTGTTTTGTACGTTAAGTGAGGAGAATATGTAACCTAGACGGCTCCATTATTTACTATGTTTGTGTAAATAGTATTTATCCATCAGCATATATGGTTATGTCAGTCAGAAGTTTCTAAAATTTTTAAATTAAAATTTCCAACATCTTTGTTTCGTTCAGTAATTTTAGTACTTTAACAATAGCTTTTACATAACCGCTTACAAAAGAATCGCTTATAATGTACAATCCGAAAGCGTTATGTTCACCCGACGTGAGTAATTTAAATGAAGAACCGCGCTGTACATCCTGATGGCAGCACATGCGGGGAAAGCCCTAAGCACATTTAAATTCAGACAAATGGCTACTGTGAGCTCTGCATTAAAACGAACTTCATTCAGCACTTCCAAGGCCTTGACATGTGCGTACCGATTTGCCAAATGAGCTCTGCCGATGTTAAAGGTTGCTACAACAGCCACAGCAAACAGAAGCAGTTTCCCTTGACTCTGACAGATTTTATCTAATGAGCAAATTAACATATCACTCTGCGTTGCAGCTAGCATTTCGTGATAGGTAGACACTTCACTTCTAAGCTCTGAGAGCGAAACTTGTACTTTTTCATACTAGACACGTAATTTCTGAGCTGATGAAAACAGCATCCTTGAGAGAACATTTTCTCGATTTGCAGCACGATCAGCCATTTAGGATCTCAAAATATAAATTAAAATTCTTTTAGACGCGTAACTACAGAAATCCCGTTTAAACAAAATAACGTATTTACGCTCATTAAGAATACTGGTAAAGTTAACTTGTCAATCATGATACATTTTTGGATATCTTTGCCAAAACTCATGACTGACATAGATTTTATAAGTTACAATAACTTGAAAGTAGAAGGTTGGCATGTTAGTTTTGTGCCATTCTGTTGTTAATGTAAACTTCAAATTATGTACAATTTTTAACAGATAGAGAAGAATATATAGGCTGCTTCTTCGCTTTTTCTTATTCTTCCAGTAGTTATGCAGTACGAGACATAGACTTTACTGGAAAAAAAATAGTAACGACACTTCTAAGTTCTATGGAAAGTAATTTGCTCAAGTCGGTGCACTTCGCAGCCAATACTGCAATTTACACGACTCTTTCACTTCGTTCCACTTTTATTTAATGATAGCTAAAGTGCATTGTCTCGACATCAGATTTAAAGCTTGAAGTAACCGCAAATTACCACATCCCAGGCAACCTTAGCAGAACAATTAAATTTGCCGGTATAAACAAATAACCAAACAAGGTCGCCGGATCACATGTCCATTCAGTCTAGCCACAGATTATCTATAAACCTTGAATCTGAGTTGGGGCTATTCGAAAAGCAGATCACTCCAATAAGTCGGATACCTTGCAACAGTATTGCCTTAAAAGCACCGATGTGAATCTCAATTAATACAAAAAAGATCAAGGAATGATCTGGAAGCCAATTCTAAGTTTTGAGGAGGCAGATCAGGGCCCATCGTTGTGTTTGACTTGGCAAGGCGAAGCATTAACTTCACAGTTATTATGACACATATAAATCACGGTTTCTAAACGCAACGCGCCTGAAGGTCGAACTCGTGAATGGAGGATAGTATTGAAATTACTGTGGAAATAATGCAAATTCTCAGATCGAAGCACCTGATCCCTCGATTTCTAATTCTTGCTTTCCTTAGAAA
The DNA here is from genome assembly GCA_940337035.1 of Agriotes lineatus. NCBI lineage: Eukaryota > Metazoa > Arthropoda > Insecta > Coleoptera > Elateridae > Agriotes > Agriotes lineatus. The sequence goes on from CALNHX010000841.1 coordinate 162,491, forward strand.
ATATCACAGAAGATGCTGCTCCAGTTTGCATTCTTACGTTCGGATGCGAGCCTTGTTTCAGTTCAAACTTCAAATCGGTTACAAAAAATCAAAATTAATAGAGACGATTTTATTACATGTATATTACTGTACACTGTACTGTACTCCATAGTCCACCCTTTGTCTGTAATATTTTCATAAAATCATCTTATACTTATAATCACTGGGAAGTCTATTTCTTAGCAGCATCCGTAACTTTGCCATTACGTTACGCCCAACTGGGTTCGCCAACACTCGATTCATCCTCAAACAAAACGAATACCTATATTACTATATTGGTACCTACCCAAATGTAACCGCACTTTAGTAAAGTTTGCTTGTAATAGAGTTGCAAAATTTAGAATCAGTTGGAAATATAATACCATAAGACTTAAATAGTAAAAAGGAGTAGCTCTAGAGCCGATCCCTGCGACACGCTTTTTAAAAAACAGTATTAGAATCAAATTCGAATTAATAAAAACGTTTCAGCCTACATTTTCTCTTTTTGATATTTTAGTCAAATTGTATTTTTAATACTTTTTGGTCAGGAGTTAAGATACGAGGGTCATACCAAAATTAATGAGCAGCGAGTTTTTATAAATTAAATTTTATTATGTTATAGCTTAGTACATGATCTTAATCTATAAACTTTGTAACGCGGCTCCTTTGGTCCGGCTGTGGTTCGAACCCACCGTTAGAACCCACAAAGTACGTCTCGTAGGCCTTATAATAACAATAATATTTATTAAACTTCTGAACACATGCAATGATTTCACAATAAAATTGCAAACAAGTTGTCGAAGGAACTCTTCAATTTTATATTAAGCTTTATTTTTTAAGAATTGCATTATTTTCGTTTTAAATTTAGGTAAACTTAATTTTCTAGTTTCCTCTGATAAGCGGTTATATAATTTTAACTCTGTATATTCGGGTGCCCGCTGACTGACGTGTAGCCTCATATAAGGCAAATAAAGTTTATTTTTGTTCCTTGTTTCACAATCATGAATATCGCTATGTCGTAATAATTTCTTTTGTGTATATAGATCAAAACATGGAATATATATGCACACGGCAGTTCAATATTCCTAATTTAATAGAAGAATTTCTACAGTCGTTTCCGTGTGGAACAGTATCTAAAATTCTGACTACACGTCTCTGTAATGGAAAGATTCGACTCATCGCAACTGAGTGAACCCACCAAATTATTGCATGGCTTAAATGGCTATGAAACATTCCATAATACGCTGAGATATAGTACGTTGTGACACGGCATATCTTGATTTTCAGAAAAGGTAAGCATTCTAGAAAGCTTTATGGCTAATTCATCACCATGTGCATTACAATTTAGTTTATTGTCAATAGTTATACCCAAGAGCTTTACAGTTTCTGGTGAGTTTGTGCTGGTTAAATCTCTTAAACCATGCCAAATGAACTGTTTTTTTGTTCATTCATAATTAATCTATTTAAAGTGAACCACGTTTTGGCCATGTTTCTAGAAGGAGGTATCATCTGCAAAGAGAATAAGGCACTCTGTAGTAATATTGTCAAATACCTTATTGATATAACTTACAAATAATAGAGGCATCAAAATTGAGCCTTGAGAGATCTCAAAGGATGTTTGTTGTTTATCAGATAAATGGTTATTCTGTTTAACCACTAGAATACGGCTTGAAAGGTACGAGTGAATGATTAGGATGGCTGGCAGATCAAGTTTATAGTGTTCCAACTTTTCAATTAGAATTGCCCAACACATACAATCAAATGCTTTCGTCAAGTCCCATCAGGTAGCTGTGATATAATTTCTTTCCTCAAATGCTTTGTAAATCATATTTGCGTACTTTATAAAGGCATCAGAGGTTTATAGCTTTTCTAAGCCCAAAGTGGTTAGAATTTATTATCTGATTACCATCAAAATGAGCTACGAGTTCTTCCTG
>CALNHX010000841.1:164465-279221 GCA_940337035.1 Agriotes lineatus
AACACCTTCTTACGTAGCAATATATACATATGTATCGTATTTACATTTTTAAAGTCCCCATCAATTTTTTCTATTACAATTGCGCATTAAGTTTTAGTACAAACAGCTGACACTAACATCCCAGCCTTACCAGTGGCCCATTCTGCGAACAAGTGCAGAGTGTAAATGACCTTAACCCACGTAATATTATTCATGTTAGAATAAAATACAATCCGACACGCTATTTACTATTTACTTGCTAATCTTCAATTTCACAAAGGGCCAGAATAAAAAAAAAATGCATATTTTCCTTATTTAAAAAATAAGAAAATAGAATAATCCCCCCACCCCTGCCTCGCAATCGCATCACCGACTCTCATAAAAATAGAATCGACCAGTAGAAAATCTCCAAACAGCGAATTTTACACAACTATTGATTTTAAGGTTTCTCCTATAATTCTAACGTTTTCCCCATTTTGTATCCCCCAAATCCAACTGGGCCGCAAAACTCCCACATCCCGAATATCAACCCGTAGAAAGCCTCCAAACAGCGAATTTTACACAAATATTGATTTTAAGGTTTATCTGAAAGTTATATCGTTTTCCCCATTTTGCAACCTCCAAATCCACTTGGGTCGCAAAATTCCCACAACCCGAATTCTTTTAAAAAGTACAATTGGCCAGTAAAAAGTTTCCAGAAAGCGAATTTCACACATATATTAATTTTCTGGTTTTTCTTATAACTATTTATAACGTTATCCCCATTTTGCAGCAACCAAATCCGCCTGGGCCACAAAATTCCTACGTCCCGAATTCTCTCACAAAATACAATCGACCAGGAGCAAATCTCCAAGCAACGAATTTCACACAAATGTTGTTTTTAAGGTTTTTTTGATAATTATAACGTTTTCTCGATTTTGCAACCCCCAAATGTACCTGGGACGCAAAATTCCCACATTTTGAATCTTCTTAACAAATACAATTGACCAGGAGGAAATCTCCAAACAGTAAATTTCACACCAATACTGATTTTAAGGTTTTTTCGATAATTATACGTTTTTCTCATCTTCCCACCCCCAAATTCAACTAAACTCCAAAAATTCCCACATCCCAAATTCTCTTAAAAAATACAATATACCAGCAGAAAATCTCCAAACAGCGAATTTCACACAAATATTCATGTTAAGGTTTTTCTGATGATTATAACGTTTTCCCCATTTTGCAACCCCTAAATCCACCTGGACCCCAAAATTCCCACATTCCGAATTCTATTAAAAAATAAAACCACTAGTAGAAAGTCTCCAAACAGATCATTTCACTAAATTATTAATTTTAAAGTTTTTATGATAATTATAACGATTTTCCTCATTTTGCAATCCCCAAATCCACCTGGGATGCCAAATTCCCACCTCCCAAATTCTCTTAAAACATTAAAGCGACCAGTAGAAATTTTCCAAACAGCGCATTTCACACAAATATTAATTTTAAAGTTTTTCTGATAATTATAACGTTTTCCCCATTTTGCAACCCTTAAATCCACCTGGTCCGCTAAAATCCTACCTCCCAAATTACTTAAAAAATAAATTCGACCAGTAGAAAGTCTACAAAAGCGCATCTCACACAAATAATAATTTTACAATTTTTCTGATAATTATAACGGTTTCCTCATTTTGCAACCCCTAAATCAACCTGAGCCGCAAAATTCTTAAACACCCACAGATTCATCCACATACTACGAAAAATAAAATTGGATCTTTCAAAAGTATGCGATGTAACAGCCCCGAACGCTTTTGTATCCAAAAAATCGTTTTAACCTCCGTATTTTCGCCCCTCGAATCGTACATTTTTACAATACCTCCAGAAAGTGGGCCCTCGACGAGGTTTTCAAAATCACACCAACAACATTCACCTGCAATACGTACAACTTGCAAAAATTCTAGAAAACTGCGCATTTTCAAGTTCCCGTGCATCGCAGACCCCAAAAACCAGCCATTACGATGAGCGTTGGTTCATCCTTCTTCCAACTAGCCCCAAATCACATTTAGATTTTTTTAAAAAAGATATGCGATGTAACAGCACCGAACGCTTTTGTGTCAAAAAAATCGTTTTAACCCCCATATTTTCGCCCCCTCTAATTTTACAGTTTCACAATCTCTCCAGAAAGTTGGAACTTGACCAGAGCTTTAAAATGACACCAGCAACATTCACCTGCATTACGTACACTTTGCACAAATTCTTAAAAACGGTGCATTTTCCAAGCGGCGCACAAATCGCTAAAAGAGCACCGTACTAGCGTCACATCTCCAATTTGTTAAACATTTTCAATGGTAATATTAGCTAATTTGATTTGTGCCTTATCTAATTTCTTAGTTACATGGAAATTGCATTTCAGCTTCTTGTCGAGGTAAATTCCTAAGCACTTAACCGGCGAGTGATGTGGAGTGCATTCTATGAAAGCGTTGTTAATTTGGATGTTTGCAGTGGGTCTTCTTAGCGTAAAGATTTTAGTTTCGCATTTCTTTGGGTTTAACTGAATATTCCACTTATCCCATCAGTTGGAAACGATGTTCACGCTTTCCTGAAAGGTGTGGGCGGCCTGATTTATGCACCAATCTTGAACTACCTTACTAGTGCCGCGTCGTCCGCAAGCATTTGAAGAACGGTATTGGGTGTGGAAGGTATGACTATCACACATAAGTTAAACAGTCTTAGACCTAGAATAGAACCTTGAAGGACACCGGCTTCTATGTTGTGGTTTTATGGGTAGGAAGCCTTAACGAGAACTGCAAATATTCTGTTCAAACAAAACGATTTTATGAGTCTTACGATAAAGTCGGGTAATTTGGCTTGGACCAATTTGAAGAGGAAACCTTTTATCCACATCTTGTTGAACACCCGCGTAAAATTCAAAAAAGCTACTAATCTGTTGTTTTCATAGCCTCTCTCACTGGTTTCTACCAGACATAATAGTTAATGGTGGGTCGAGTGGTTTTTTCTAAAACCAAATTGGAATGAAGGAATGGATTTGTTTTAAGGCAGTAGTTTAGTAATTTGGACAGTGTACAGAGCAAACTCATTGGTCTGTAGCTGAAGATGTCTTTTGGGTTCTTACTCGGTCTGTGGAAAAGTAATATTATTGCATGTCTCCAAGTTCGGAGAAAATAACCCATCCTTATCAAAGTATTAGGAGTCATAGATAAGAACGCTAGAGCTTTAGAGGGCAGGTTTTTTATTACTACATTAGGAATAGTAACGTATGTCTCAAAAGTTTCCAACGGCAACTGGATGGGAAATTATTTACCGTAGGTACATTTTATTGGAAAATTTTCCGAAAACTTTTGAGACATACGTATCATGGCCATCTTTAATGGTAGCTCTTGTATGAATCTGGCGAGTTCCTTAGAATTTGTTGGCCTGATTCCGTTGGGAATGTTGTATACAGATAATCGTCTATATCTTCAGCATGATTCTGGTTACTAGCATCTGTTCTCGTTACAAAAACTGCGGACAGGTGTAACATTTTGTTTAGTCACTATAATAGATCTCATTTATTTTAAACAGCGAATTTATAGAAATTTGTCGTAGTAGGTATACGCTGGATAGTTGCCCACATTGTCGGATCTGTAAGATTGGATCCTGAAGTGGTCTAACTCCTATTTAACCGGATGAGTGAGTTAATTCAGTTGCCTTCTCGAGGTAGTATTTCTGGTCCTTTGCCATGCTGTACTTTTGTTTTTAATTACTTTTAAGATATAAGATGGTGGTTGTTGGCGATATGGCCTTTTATGGTTGCACTTGATGGTGGTTATCTGTATAGCTTCTTTGATAGTCGAGGTCAGTATAATGGCTGAGTCAATCTCCGAAGTAGATGTTGGGCATGGTAAGTTGCCATTTACAGCAACTCGAAATTTGTCAAAGTCGATGCAGCCATTAATTAACTTAAAAATTATGGGATTTGTTCTAGGCGTGTTGGAGAAGGTTATCACTGGTGAGCAAACAGAATCTAATTCAAGAAGTACTGTTTGAGTAATTTAATTTCCAAAGTTTTTGCTGAAAATTATGTCCAGCACGGCTGCTTGATGATCTGGTCAATAAATGTTAGGACAGAATTTTGTACGTAATGTCGTTGCGAAAAACCGGCGAGTTCCGCCGTAATTACACAGCAAGCTGCTTTCGAAATCAATTCCCCGTGCATATTTTGACGTCAGCCAACCACTGCTAATATCGCTTTAAAAGCCAAAAATCTTTGAGACGACTTGGCTAGTAAGAGCAGGCAACCACATGTTCATGCAGCTGCGTTTTTATCGCGAAAGCTTTCCTCGACCATGGCGTGGGTTCATGCGATAGAGATACCTTTTGGTTGAGTTGAACAGAGCACGCGTGCGTCCCTTCGCCCCTCCGAATCGCATCAGCGTGACTTGACTTTCTTCACGACTCGAGGAGATTGACGCTTGGCGTGAAAGAGTAAACATCAAGTGTGTGACGCTCTCGTTTAACCCTTCGGAGCTGTGATTGAGTGGCCATCTAGGGCGACCTAATACTGCACCACCCGGCATCCCTTATCGTCCAAATGCACGTGTGATACATAATCATTCTTCTACGGATCCTCCAGAGGAAGCCGTGGTTTAGGTGCGCCTTGTTTATTACATTTCGAGACAAAGTTGAAAGCCGTTTCGTAGCCCTCTGTCTATTGTGCTTGCTTGAGGGCAAGGATTCTGTGTTGCCCTGACGTCTCCGAAGGAATAATCCTTCCACGCGTCTCCACCCCCCCTCCGTCCAAACCGGTGGTTTTAGCTACCACCTGTAGTTGACGTTGTCCATTCTAGTTTTTGCTTGCGGAATTCCTTGGGAAGGCTTACAAAGCAGTGTAAGGAATCACAGAAATGCAAAGAGCATGTGAAAAGCCACCTGAAAATTATAGAATACAGTGTTAAATAACTTATGAACCAGTGTTTATAAACTAAAAGTGCCTAAAACAATCAAAGTGCTCCGGAATGGCATTTAGTAAAACAATTTAGTATTTAAAGAAAAACATTGTAGAAACTTACTTAAAAAGAGTTGTTAACTAGTTGCTATGATACCTAGTTGTTCAATTATTATTATTGTATATTTGGGAATCCAAGCCGAAAGCTGTTTTATAAGATTGGCTCTCAGTTTTGATTTGAATTCCTATATTAAAAGTTATAATTTGTGCCAGTTATTGGTTTTTATTTATTCGCTGGTGTGCAGAGCCCAGTTATGCATAATTTCATAAAGTTCCAAGATGCAGTTCCAGAGGAAAATGATCCTGTAGCTTCGCCCATTTTAGTTTGACTTCAAAGCGATATTTTGGCAAGTTGTGGTGCTGCGGTAAGCAGATAGCTGTATACAGACTATAGAGGGGCCTTGGTTGTAGAATACATGAAGGTAGCAGCAGTTGAAGACTTTCCAGAAGGAATTATAAACAGCTACGTGCAGCAACTAGCAAAGACTTCATTTGTGGTCCAGATGTAGGTACCAACTGCTGGGAGGGTTCCAGATGGAAATTACAGGCTTGGGGTGGTCCGATTTTGCAGTTGGCTGTAATGTATTTCTAAAGCAGGAAATAAAACAGTTGTCAGTTAGCGGCACCTAGGACGTAGAAAAAAAACAAATTCAGGTTAGTTAAGCAACTTGATTCGTTAAAGTGCATTTTCAGTGTTTACCTGAGGCGAATTTATTAGTTGGTGGTCGATTTGCGTTCAATTGCGCTGGATTTTTGTGTGCTCGGTCAGCTCTGTCTTCCGTCAATCTTTGAGGTTAACTGTCACTAATTTAAAAGTAAGCATTTGCTATACAACGGTAGATTTTATACTGTATGTTAAAACCCAACCCTTTGATATTGGAGTTCTCAAAAGCTAGCCGGCACATTAATTATGATTTAGTTGCCAATAATTCAAATAGTTATAGGGGAAACATACCATCTATTATTGCATTTAAATAATTAAACAAAGTATAATTTTGAATAAGCCCTGAGAGAGGCAACAATTCATATTGAAACTTGTAGTATTTTTGATAAGCTATTTTATTTATTTCAATATATTATTATAACATACTTATCTCCCAATCAATTGTGGAGCATATAATATTACTACAATATATGTATATTTTCAGTCTCTAGACGTCGATTAGGTTGCTTGTACAGTGCTGTAATAGTCACAAACTCAATTTAACCTCACACAGGCTACATCCACGTTATGTCTTTCAAGAAAGGATATAAACCAATTACGTTGCTTTTTAAGTCTGTTGGCGTTCCAGTTAGATAGTGTTAAGTTGATTAATTGGCATTGCTAATCAGTAATGAGGGTAATAAGGACAATAAATAGTCTTTGAATTGAGGGAGATGGGGAGTGGTAATTTCTATGGCTTTAATTACCATTGATGGTGGATTGGAAGGGATCATTTGTATGCGGGCGTATTAATATTAGGATTAATTTGTTGAACTTTGCTGGCATACGATCGAGGATTGGTTTGTGATTTTATGTTTGAAGCTTTCCTTTTATTAGGTTTGACACCTTGTAGTAACGGTCGAGGTTCAGTAAAAGCTTCTGCATTTTGAAGATTGGCTTTAACACGTGTATATCATTTTCAGCATAATTGGCGGTGTGAATCACGTCGCGGTTAATACAGTGACAGTGATTTATCTTTAGGGCTTGGACATTCGGAGAAATGTAATTTAAGTGAAAGGCGACTAAATTTAACAATGGAGCATTTAGAACAATATTTAATAACTAATAGTTTTCTGAAAGACTAATTTTTTAGTGCCCAAGTTTTCTATTTTATTTTTTGTGTTACATTTACAGTTTTTCTATGAATTGTGTTTGCATTTGATATTTTTAGTGTCACATTACGTGCTTGTTCTTTAAAATTACTGTTATTAGTTAAATAAATGAATAGTCTTTTTTTCATTTATGACGTTTTTTATAATAAAGCTTTTTTGCTTAAGTTAACGCTTTTTTAAACGTTTTTGATACTTTTTTAATAGCTTAACTCGTACTACTCACTCGTTTGTAACTTATACACACGTATATTAATGATCCTCTTATCCCACTTGTATAGTAAATAACTATTAAAATAATGTGAAATATATTCGGCTAAACTTTTCAACAGAAGGCATGTAAAAATCCAGTTTTCCAGCGAATCTGTTGCTCAGGCTGCACATTCTGTATATATAGCTGAATTTAGTAGAATATTTGTTTTAGGGCGGGATAAATAAAATATTAATTTATGTATTATATGTGTCTTTATTGTTCTTGAACTAGCTTTGGCTAGTTTGAGAACAATAAAGAATGTAGCGGCACAGATGTAGGTACATACTTCTTCTTTGATCACTCTGCATGTCTGATGTTGATTGAACTCCAATCACTGTCAATGTAAATACATAGTAGATCTATAAATAATAGTCTTCTTAATGAAATACTATACACAAATAGAAATACACAATAGATTAAAGAATCAATATTAAAGAACTTTTTTAGCGGTTATGTAATTTATTTACAATTTTTATATTACACAATGAGATCATATTAATAACGAATATCACAGATCATTATGCTACACTATCAACTGTTTCTGTTAGGAAAGGAGGAAGCATTGAAGGTAACACACAGGCAAATAGGACTATTAAAATATTTGACAAGGATAACTGGATAAGTATATTGAACATGTTACTCTAGTTAGTTGTGGTCAGTTGTGTTCTGAACCAAATCATTATTTAGCAACTGAAAAATATATCGTTTATTAAATAACTAAAAATCGATTATTAAAAGACGAAACAGTTAAAACAAATTAAAAAAAAACCGAAAAAATGGATTACGAAAAAAAATATCAATGCAATATATGTTATGCACAAATTAAAGCAAAAGATTTTAAAAATCTTAAGGACGTTGACTTAAAATACTACATTACGCAACTAGTTTAGAACAGTGATGTTTTATTGCACAAGTATGGGTGGTTTGAGTAGGAGCATCAGCGAACAACGAGCAATAAAATCGCTTTTCTAAGGTGTTCCGTATATTTTATCGCATTTGATAAAAAATGTGAAATATTATATTATAAAAGTGACACTAAATGTCTAAACATAACCAAGCTAAGCAGAACTACTTTCTATGCACTGAAGCACATCAGCAGCTCCAGTAGATGTTATGCGTTTGGCAGCAAGGTCCATAAATATAGCAAACTTGGAAATACAGGTCATCCCATGTATTTCCACTATGCAGTGGGTACGAAAATATCGCCAAATGGTGGGAAATCTAAACCTTGAATTTTGAACCCACAATTCTCTCCCTTTTTAGTCAGCGGGAAAACCAAATAAACAAAAACTAGGTCTTGAATGGTTAGAGCAGTTCAAAGATGCACATCCTGGTACTCTCAAACCATCTAACCTTAATCTTTTAAATGATAAGCTGTGACGTTTCTCACTCTAATCGCGACGGCTTTGCCAAAAATCCATTGTTAGTGGGCACGAAAATGGCGGTTACTGAGATGACATATATTTCTACGCTTGCTATATTTAAGGACCTTGTTTGGCAGTACAGGGCTGTGTTCGACAATGTCCCACCATCGCACTGGTGTGTCGGTTAACTCTCTCATTCTCACAATAAAAAACAAGGATGTTCAACGGACCAGTGTGATCAGGCGTGATCACTGTAAGTTTTTGTCAAATTTTAGGTTAGCAGGTCAAGTTTTGCGGCAGTCTGTGTCAAAAACTTACGCAAAACCTAACTTGATAACTTCGAGTATTATGTACCTACTAGCTGAAGCCCGCGGCATATGCCGCATTTAAAATGTAGGACAAATCTAATAACTTTTGTTGCACTAAAGAAAGTTTTAAAAGCACGCTAGAGATTGGAAATTTTTGGATAGCCTCCAGGCCACTTTCCTACATATTGGATACAGCCGATACTGCTGAATTGAATAGTGTCTTCTTTTTTTGTGTTCAGTATTAAATGCTAATTATTGTTGCAATGCTGTAAATCCAGTTTGTGGAAATGTCACTGGGACAGTTTCCAAAAACTAAATTCCTGGAATTTGCTGATCTCTAAAAGCACTATATTTAGACAAACCTACAATTTTCTGAAAATAGGGACAATTAAGTACTTATCTGCTTTTGGAATATCCCAAATATAAAGGAAATATTATGTTTTATTGTTATGATGGATAATTTCTATACGTATTTAAGTGTATACTTCCTATTCCAAAACCTGTAAAACTACCTGATATCAGCAAATTATTGCTTAACGTTCTTGGTGTTCAGTCGCTTTTGTAATTTTGTCTTGGTATATTGTTTATTTGGCTTGGTGTCTTGCTCTTATAAGTGGTGTGTGAATCAACATGGTAAGTAAAATGTCCATCATATTACCTACTTTTTCTACAAAAAAATACGTAATTGGCTTAACTAATGTTATTACACATTTATATTTGTCAATAAATTTCTTGAACATATTCTACCGAGATTTAAAAAGAGACTGCTAGTATTATTGCAGTTTTTTTGTCAATTGATAACTGTAAATCAGTGTTGTTGATTTTGTGAAATCCTTCCAAATTAATTTTCGAAAACTTTACTAAAACCTCTTTCAAAAGTGCTATAATACTGCCACCTCATACCGATAATTAATTTAATCGCATTTACAAAGTACATATTCAAAAACATTTCTTAATTGTATTTACTTTGGTTCTTAATATTTAAAATAATGTTTTATTAAATATCACTATTTTAAATAAATAGAGCAATTTAATTAATTCCCAATTTTATTGCAATTTGTCATCTCAATCTTATTTCTCAATTTGCAGAACAATTCTACTGGTATTAAATTACCTAATAATTATTTTATTACAGGATAACACCCAAGTGAGAAAAGAGTAACAATAAAAATGTACTTATTATTTTATTATTAATTATAAAAATAAATATATATACAGGGTGTCTCAAAAAGAATGGGACACCGATTAGCCATATATTCCTTACGTCGTAATAAATCTATTAAACCTAATATACCTTAGTACAAAGTCCCTTCATTAAGAAGTTATAGGGCCTTGAAGTTCAATTTTTTATTTTTTATTTTTTTGTTAATTTCCACAAATGTAGAGATATTGATTTGAATTTTGGTATACATACTTACTATTATATACTGCACTAATAGAAAAAATTTCATGCACTATACTTGACTGTAAAGGGTACTTTACCTAACTTTTAAAACTTTTTTTAGCTCTAACTTTGTTATATGTAAAAATTTTTTAAATTTCAGGTTATTTTCTGAAAGATAATTAAAAAGCACCAAAATAATGTATTCTTAGTTCTTAAGCATAAAAGCAACCGTTTACCATAAAATGCCCATCAAAGGTATTTGGTTGTCATTACGATGTGCAATTATCAAGTAGCCATGATCACAAAAACAATGGGTAATGATTGTAATCTACTAAACAACAACAATAAATCAATTAATGAAGTTGGTGACATCAGGTTTTTGTCTTTTGTGCTTACGAAAATGCTGCGACATAACGAAACTTTCAGCATTGGAGAATTCGTTATGTAGCGGCATTTTCTTAAACATAAGAGAACAAATTCTTATGTCACTAATGTCATTAATTGATTTATCATTGTTTTTTACTAGATGACCATTGTTTTTGTGATCATGCCTACTTGATAATTACATGTGTTAGTGACAACCAAAAACCTTTGATAGGTATTTTTAGGCAAACGGTTGCTCCTACGCCTATGAAGTAACAGTACTTTTTTTTTGTGTATTTTAATTTCCTTTCATATCTAGCCTAAAATTTTAAAAAATGTTACAGATAACGAAGTTAGAGCTAAAAAAAGTTTTGAAAGTTAGGTAAAGTGCTCTTTACAGTCAAGTCTAGTTTATGAAATTTTTCCTATTAGTGTAGTATATAATAGTAAGTATGTATACCAAAATTCAAATTGATATCTCTACATTTATGGAAATTAACAAAAAAATAAAAAATTAAAAATTGAACTTCAAGGCCCTATAACTTCTTACTGAAGGGACTTTGTACTAAGGTATATTAGGTTTAATCGATTTATTATGACGTAGGGAATCTATGGCTAATCGGTGTCCCATTCTTTTTGAGACACCCTGTATATATATATATACAATTCCAATGTTTCATTAAGGTTGGCCTTCTTTATGTACATCGCTCGCATTACCGTACACTGCGGTTCACCCACAAGAAGTCCTTAATTTTATACTTGTAACATAAATAGCAATTATTTCCTATAAACTAAAATTAAGGTGTAACTGGTCGCCTAGGGATGCACTTGTCATAATGGTTTTTAAATAAGTAACGTCAAAAGCAATCAATCATCTAAAATTTTGAATTTTGTACTTTTCTAGGTTGCAGAAAAAATAGTATGCATTATTTGGATTAAAAGTGGCTCTGTTTGACTTGCAATAATTGCTTTGACAAACAAAGTGACAATTACTATTTTATTTGCAATCAACATTTTTTATATAGAGGTTGCGTAAAATTGTACGAAACATGGCAATTCCATGTCTTAGAAAACGTTTAAATACTATTTGCCATAAGAAAAAGTTAAAATATCAACGATTTTGTAGCCATTTATCATTAGTATTTCTGTCATTCAAGAGCAAACCGGGATCGCGTAACTGACACATTATTGATGCAATGCAACCAGAATTTTCTGAATTACTTAACCTTTCAGTAGTGTCTCGCAAAGTTCTCCTGGCACGGGAGCATGTTCTTGAGATCATTTCAAGTAAAAAAGTTCATAGGAACATGTGTCCTATTCTCAGTACTTATTGAGCTATACACATTTCAAACTAAATTAATCTTAAATAATTTTATTCAATTTTGCCGTATAAAGTGACCGTTATTTGTTTCTGACCTACCCATGAAAGTTGATGTTTTATAAACAGTCATTTAAAATTTGTATTCCGCTAGCGATTTAAAATGTTTATTCCGCTAGCGCTTTAAAAATGTCAATAAATGTCAACCAAAATAAATCAATAATTTATCAAAAAATTATACATAAGTACATTACAACTAAATTAACAAAACGACGTCCACGTCGTCAGTTTTCATTTTGACCAGTTCTCCAATGCGACAACCACCAGCTATACTCATAAGTATAGTCTGCAATGTAATTTTACAATTAAAAGAAAAGAAATGGATCAATAATGTTAACCTTTGCAAGTAAATACTTTTCGTCCGGTGAAGTACGAATGAACCTCAAAATTTCGTCGCGGCTAAGAACATTTGACTTATAGGGCTTAAAGCCTCTTGCGTTTTGCTTGGAAAATATTAAGTTACTGGCTCCACACAATTAAAATTAAATTAAAACGATTTTCTTACCATATATGAATCTGGCCAGTAAATGTACATATACAGTGTGTCCCAGATTGAGTGGGATTGCATAAGTAACTTTTTTATCATTGAAGATGAAGATTTGGTTAAATGGACAATGCTTTGCAGTTTCATATGCTGATTTAATATCGGTTTGAAAAAGTTCAAAATGTCGAACCAGTCAAAAGTTATTAGAGAAAAACTAAAAACTGTCATTTTCTTGTATGTCAAATATCTTTGTAAGTATAAGAGATACGAAAAAAAGTAATATTTGATTTTTAGGTTACTGAATAGAATTTTTTATTCTCTTTTCAACGATATAAGATAACTTATGATTGAATAAAAAAAATCTGGTGTGATACACTCACACAACTTCCTTTTACAGTGATCTTATAATTAGGTAAAAATTTTATTTTAAATTTTTAAGCATCTGTCAAACATTTTCAAAAATTGCAAATGGTACAAAAACCGTACAAAATAGAGAATTAGAACAACAGACAAATTTTCTCTAGAATTTTAAGCTGAATTCAAAAATGTAATAATATACCGGGTGTTGTACTTAAAATAGGAGTTAATACAAAAAATAGAAAAAAAACAAAAGAAACCCATTTTAGAGATATTCAACTGGAAAATCACTTATCTCACGTCAATACATTTTAAAAATGTAATAAAAACATAAAGTTTGAAGGAAATCGTTAGAGCCGTTTTTGAAAAAATCTAAAAAAACAAAAAAATCGCAAGAGTAAACACCTACTTCCGGTTATGCAATTTTCTTCAAACGCTTGCTGTCGCATGTACATACTATACAAAACTTATATATGAAGTTTCAACACCATACCTCTTTTCGTTTTTGAGATATTCTGTTCACAGACAGACAGACAGACAGACAGACCAATGAAAAAAAATATGTTTTTTGGGATCAGGGGACTCTAAAACGTGAAGATCTGTTGAAAACTCAATTTCGAATTTTTGGGGTGAATCCAATACTTCCTTTATTGTAACAGGAAGTAATACCAGTAAAATTAATTGTTTTTACATATTAATCAAGTAGGCTTACATAGATAAAAAAAAACAAACAACATTTATTTAAAAACAAAACATAATCCTGATAATCACATGAAATGATCAAAATGCTGGTGATTGTTAGCTAAACATAGTTGACACCATTTGACGACACGACGAGTTACTTTAAGCAAACTTTCTTATTGTTTTTCATCATGGCTGCTTACCTACTTGATTATACATTTAAAAAGTAATATCACGATGGTTTTTGTGGTTCAAGTACTTAGTACTTAATTAACATGTTACTATAGGCCATTCACTAAACACAAAAACATTAACTATTTCTTTAAGTTGGCATGTACATACAATTTTTGTGCAAGGAATTCTGTATTCTTGTTTCCACACCTGCATAAAGGCGACTTTGAATTTAAACATGACAATCAATGACAATTAATAAATCTCATTATTTCAGTGTCAAAGTACATATTATTCTAGAAATTCTTGCCTGAACTTTTATAAAAAGTAATAAAAATACATCAATAGTATCCAACAGAGTATTTGTTTAACATCCTTAAAGGTAGTTAAGTTATAACATTTATGACAGTTGATAAATAAATGTCATACCCCTAACCTATTTGGTTTAGTAACTTTTTAGAAGTACGTTCCTAGGCTAAGATGAATTTTGAAAGTACACTCAAGGTTTTGTAAAATAAATTTCACCTAATTTTGTTTTGATCCATGTAAGCCTACTTGATTAAAATGTAAAAACAATTAATTTTACTGGTATTTTTTAGTCAATCATATGTTATCTTACATCGTTGAAAAGAGAATAAAAAATCTGGTGTGATACACGCACACAACTTCCTTTTACAGTGATCTTATAATTAGCCAAAAATTTGATTTTAAATTTTTAAGCATTTGTCAAAAATTTTCAAAAATTACAAATTTTACAAAAACGGTACAAAATAGAGCATTAGGTGAAGAGACAAATTATCTCTAGAATTTTAAGCTGAATTCAAAAATGCAATAATATACCGGGTGTTCTATTTAAAATAGGAGTTAATAAAAAAAAATAGAAAAAAAACAAAAGAAACCCATTTTAAAAGTATTCAACTGGAAAATCACTTATCTCACATCAATACACATAAAAAATGTAATAAAAATTTCAAGTTTAAAAAAAATCACAAGAGTAAACACCATACTTCTGGTTATGCGATGTTCTTGAAAAGCTTGCTGTCGCATCTACATAGTACACAAAACTTATATATGAAGTTTCAACGCCATACCTCTTTTCGTTTTTGAGATATTCTGTTCACAGACAGACAGACACACAGACAGACAGACAGACAGACCAATGAAAAAAAATATGTTTTTTGGGATCAGGGGACTCTAAAACGTGAAGATCTATTGAAAACTTAATTTCAAGTTTTTGGGGTGAATCCAATACCTCCTTTATTGTAAAAGGAAGTAAAAATTCTATTTAGTAACCTAAAAATCAAATATGGAAGGGACCATAATTATACCGGGTGTCCATTCTCAATGTCGAACATAGGCAATTAACATCTGTGCATTCACTCGTTCTTCATTGAAATAATTAATTTTTCTGTAGATAATTTTAACAGGACGTTGACAGAAAATATCTGATTTAAGCCAACTAAATACCAATTTTTTGACAAATGCTATCGAACTTGGCATAATATATTTAAAATTCCCAAGTTTTAAATTAAAATTTTAAAATAAAAATCGCATCTTGAATATTATTATTGGTATCATTTGATGGCTAATAATTTTATCTTTCCATTGATACCATTACCTTCCCTGTAAGTTGCATTGGCGAGCAGGAATCGGCAAAAACGTTCAATACAATGTTATTCGACATGTTCGACTTTAAGAACGGACACCCGGTATATAACAGCAATGAGATAACATGAATAACAAAATAGAATGCTTGAGTAAGAAAGAGATGGCCATACGAAAAAATATTTTAGTAGGCATGTTTAGTTAACATATGTCATAATTAAATTAAGCGTCAAGCCTTCTTGAATATTTGCTACTATATTTATCTCTTTCTTACTCGAGCAATATGAGTTATTTTCTTGTTCATGTTATCTCATTGCTGTTATATCCCGTGTGTCCACAGGAGTACGCACCATAGAGATAAGATAATGCTAATAGAATATAAATATCAACCAGTGCTATGACCACCGATCCTTTTCTTGTACCATTTATAACAATATTGTTTCATACAGTGGCGAGTCGGAAGCCAGAAAACAACGTTTTAGCGTGCCGGCGAGCACAGCATTAGCCGATCTTTCTATTCTATTTGGTTATCCCTATGGTGCGTCCTCCTGTGGACACAGGGTATAAATGTGGCCCCATCGGTATTACTTTTTTTCGTATCTCTATACTTACAAAGATATTTGACATACAAGAAAAGATAGTTTTTAGTTTTGACTGGTTCGACATTTTGAACTTTTTCAAACAGATATTAAATCAGCATATGAAACTGCAAAACATTGTCCATTTAACCAAATCTCCATCTTCAATGATAAGAAAGTTAGCCATGCAATCCCACTCGATCTGGGACACACTGTATGTAATTGCTTCATATGTGCCATTGGGATTTAAAGTATAATTAAATCGTAACACAAATTCCCTAATCTTTTGATCGAAAAAATCTTGATTCATTATATGCGATCGAGTCCCAAACTTTCATTTTTATCTGTTAACACACAAAAAATAACCACACATAATGAAATTCCACTAAATAACTTACAAACAAAATCTGACGCTTCCCATATAGTTACATTAGATATGTACCTTAGGCTTTGATAAAATTTTCCAGTTTTTAATAAATATTCGGTAGTTTCTTTCAAAATATCTACTATTAATGCCCAATCAGCTACTGCCGATGCACTCTGAAATAAATTTAAATAAAACACCATATGTATGTATGTATTATCTGTAACCTCATTACCTTGCGGTGTCGAGGTTGGTACTTTATGCTCTGGCATCTGGCGGTACAATGATCAACTTGCCCCGGATTCAAGATACAGAGTTGGATCGCGCCTTTGGTGCTTGCGCAGCAACCATTGTATGAAGTGTGTGTATTGGTGATGTGTTGACCTTGTTACTCTATCTCTTAGGTCTGTGGTTCTGAGTAGAGCACAGTTAATTTGGTGCCCAACTGTGAATGGTCTCACCGAGCCCGATTCCAATCACCAAGGCGGAAAAATTCCGACCCCAGCGGGATTCGAACCGAGGACTTGCTTAATGCAAGTCTGGCGCTTACCAAACAGCGCCACGCGGCTAAAACACCATATAGTGATTCTAAAATACCAACATATACCTGGTATCTGGGGCAACCATAAGAAGCCCAGCTACCGCTCCAGGACCGAATAAAATAGTGGAATTTCGATCGCCATTGAATTATTTCAAATTGTCATACACCCATTTTAATGTCATTGCTTGATCAAGAATACATAGTTCCCAGGTGAATTAACATCGCTGTATTAAGAAAACCTACAAGAAAAGTCATGTTCATATTGCGAGAACAATTAGCTTTACGATTACTAACGCTCCTAGTCCACAACTTTGTAAAACGTACCCAAAATGTGTCCTTGAAATAAATTCGAAGCTCCTCTAACAAAATCGCCACCATGTGTATAAACCATTACAGGATATGGACCACCGTCGCGTACTAACATTGGGACTGCGCTCGACATCTATTCTGCTCTAACAACTTTTTGAAGTTTGCTTGCTTAATGCTGCAGATCCGTAACCAAGGTGTTGCGAAGGTATCTAGTCTGGGTTATCTGTATCCTTAAGTTGTGTTGGTTTGCCTAAATAAATTCGTTCGCTCTAGCAGTCAAGCATCGTAATTTCTGAATTGGAAAATTTACTTGCTTGTTATAAATGTCTTGAACAAATACGACCATATTTAATGTTTGCTTGTGTCAAATCAGTCCTTTGAGAGCAGCAATCCACTTTTTTCTCCTCAAACTACGTAATTCATCTATTTTTCCATTATTTGTGAGCTCAGATGGAATTCTATAGCAGGTTATGTTATGGCGTCAACTGTTTACAGCCTACTTGTTGTGCGTGAAATAACACTGTTGTCAGACGTCCTCAAATATTGTACAATAATTCTTCTCGTGCTGGGGTATCTGTATCCTTAAGTTGTGTTGGTTTGCCTAAATAATTCATTCGCTCTAGCAGTCAAGCCATCGTAATTTCTGAATTGGAAAATTTACTTGCCTGTTATAAAATGTCTTGAACAAATACGACCATATTTAATGTTTGCTTGTGTCAAATCAGTCCTTTTGAGAGCAGCAATCCACCTTTTTCTCCTCAAACTACGTAATTCATCTATTTTTCCATTATTTGTGAGCTCAGATGGAATTCTATAGCAGGTTATGTTATGGCGTCAACTGTTTACAGCCTCGTTGTTGTGCGTGAAATAACAGTGTTGTCAGACGTCTCAAAATATTGTACAATAATTAAAGGAAAACAACATAACACTAAACACTATGTTTGTAGTATTAATGTTTATTTAAGCTGGTATGACCGATAATCCACTTCTACGAAAATTTATTCTCTTGCTTTAGTTGCAATTTCTTAGAATTAAATGAGGATACTGTACGAAATAATTAAGATTGACGCCGTATTTTGTCTGCCATTCCGCTTTGCCTGGCTGATCTGCTAATTTATTTTTGACAGTTTCGTCTAATCTATAAATGAGGATGAAAATGTACTCCTCAAAATATTGTACAATAATTACAGGAAAACAACATAACACTAAACACTATGTTTGTAGTATTAATGTTTATTTAAGCTGGTATGACACGATAATACACTTCTACGAAAATTTATTCTCTTGCTTTAGTTGCAATTTCTTAGAATTAAATGAGGATACTGTACGAAATAAATAAGATTGACGCCGTATTTTGTCTGCCAATTTCGCTTTGCCTGGCTGATCTGCTAATTTATTTTTGACAGTTTCGTCTAATCTAATAAATGAGGATGAAAATGTACCAGAAATATTTTAAAAATATACTTTTGCAGAAACGGTTTTAGAATGTACCAGATTCGTAGAATTGTACCAGGTCTGGCAACGCTGCTAATATCAAGACCACGCCCACATGGTGTAACTGCACATAGACCACGAGTTGATATGTTTGACCTTGGGAATTGTTCTGCTTTATTATAGAGTTATGATATAGACTGACAGTGCCAAACGTAAAACGAATCGCCGTTGCTATGCTGTAATAGTTGCTATGGTGAAAAATATCACGTTACTCAACGGTTTTTAATGTAGAAATGTAGTGCACTACTTTATGAAATTCGATAAACTTATAAAAATTACTACAATATATTACCAACTTGAATAAAAACAGCTAAGTGTAATTATTATACTGAACAAGTAAGTAAAACTTCTGATCCGAAAGGCCTCTGGAAAACTGCAAACTACAGTATGAATGTTCGTGCTTGTTTGTAAATCTACCATAAAACAAATATATCAAAATATGGTACACAACTCCAGAATGAAAAGGAAATCGCTGATGAATTCAATGGATATTTCAGTGAGGTAGGTAAAGATATGGCTAATGTACCTACTTAGGGTAAAATAGTATATTACATACCGAGGTGGGAAGTGTTTCATTACTGTCGAGAGATTAGGTAGTTTACCGAGACGCGTAGCGTCGAGGTTAACTTTATCTCGAGACAGGGATGAAACTTTCCACCGTTGTATGTATACTATTTTATTTGCAATCATCTAATTTTAAAAATAACTACAATTGAATTCTGAATAATAGATATCTTGATGTAGCTAATATTTTTGTTACCATGAAAACAACCCACTCAATGTTTTGTTACCATGGAAACACCCCACTCTTCAGGTATGTAATATTTTTCGGGGTATGTAATAATTTCCTGGCTAGTTTCAAGTAATCATCTAGTTCCCAGCTGTTGTTATGTCATGAAATTGACACATTACAATGTGATTGCGAATAATAGTATTTAACATTACAAGCCAGGTAAAACAGTTTTTACTGGCGATAGGATTGGGGTGACTGGCGAGCCGTTAGGCGAGCCTGTCATATCCTTGAGCCAGTAAAAATGGTTACCTGGTGTGTTTTGTTGAATATTTTATTTGTTTCTCACTTGTTTTATTGGTTTTCTGACAACTTATGTTATTTATACATATAAAAAGTTAAGACGTAATTGTGTATGGTGCAATATTGTTTTATTGGCTACTCTAGCACACTTATTAATATTTTAAGTTGTGATTACACGTACAAATTGTTTAATTTCGACTCTGTCAACTGGACATAAATGCACACCAGTGTCTTCGTCAGGCCTTTCAGAATATTGACAGCCCTACGAGGAATTCTTTAAACTCGCCTTATGAGATGTAAAATTTATAATAAAAAATATTATTATTTCTAAACTTCCCAATGTAGAAATGTTTTAAGAGTATATTTTACTATGTCGATTTGTAATGCTTCTCGAAAAATATGTCTCACTTTTAAAACTTAAAAATTATATCTACCAAACTGTATTGGGCAGAGCTTTAACGTTATCTATAATTCAGATAGAAGCAGAAGCAATGCGGTCTTTGAATTATGACGAGATATTAAACGATTTCACTGAATTAAATTCTAGACAAAAAACCATATTTTCTTTATTAGTTAGGTATTGTTTATTACTTGTAATTTCTTTTCATTTTGTTACTTTTTACTTTCATCGTCTGAAAGACGAAGGAAGTATTGTAATCACGAAAAAATTACCTTCCGAGATTTCTTCAGGTTTCAGGGTCTCTAGATGACGAAAAACAGGTTTTCTTAATTGCGTCTGTCTGTTGGCGGTATAACTCAAAAACTATTTGTCGGAGGAAGATGATATTTTGCATACACATTATATACCGATGGGGCCACAATTATATACCGGGTGTCCGTTCTCAAAGTCGAACATAGGCGATTAACATTGTATTGAACGTTTTTGCCGATTCCTGCTCGCCAATTCAACTTACAGGGAAGGTAATGGCATCAATGGAAAGATAAAATTATTACGCATCAAATCATATAATATTCAAGATGCGATTTTTATTTTAAAATACTAATTTAAAACTTGGGAATTTTTAAATATGCCATGCCTTGCTTTTCAAGTTCGATAGCATTAGTCAAAAAAATTGGTAATTAGTTGGCGTAAATCAGGTATTTTCTGTCAACGTTTGTTAAAATTATCTACAGAAAAAATCATTATTTCAATGAAGAACGACCGAATGCACTAATGTCAATTGCCTATGTTCGACTTTGAGACTGGACACCCGGTATAACAGCAATGAGATAACATGAACAAGAAGATAACACGTATTGCTTGAGTAAGAAAGAGATAAACATAGTAGCAAATATACGAGTAGGCTTTCAGCTGATTTTAATTATGACAGATGTCAACCAAACATGCCTACTAAAATAACTTTTTCGTATGGTCATCTCTTTCTTACTCAAGCATTCTATTTTCTTGTTCATGTTATCTCATTGCTGTTATATATAATTGTGGCCCCATCGGTATATATACCTGGAATGAAACCGGGAAAATATCAGACAAACATATACAAGGTGAGCACCTTAAAAAATAACACTTTGTTTATTTTTGCGTTTCTTTTAAAGTAGAAGGAAGTAATAATTTTCACATAGGTTAGGCTTTACACTTGTCGAAAATAGGACTCAACAGATACAGGATAATGTCACAAAAGGGTCAAAACGTTTCAACAGTAAGACCGTTCCCTTAAATAGAAGCGCGCGTTGCACTCATTTCAATTAGGCTCAATGGCGCAGTTCGACTTTTCGATGCAGTCGATTGCTACGCAGGTGCGGTTACGATCGCTATGCAGATGCGGCGGGTTCAAACCCCAGCGGGATACATTTTTTAAATTTGTAAATTGATCTAATTCGCGCGAGGGAAGTTCGGTGTAAACCCATTTAGATTTTTTAGTACTGTTCCTATTAAAATGACTTTTTTAAACAATTACATAGTACATTATACAGAAAAAAAAGAGTAAAGCATGATTTTGTTCGAAGTGTAAGTTTAAAGCCCAAGGGCGAAGCCCGCGTTCACTCCTGCCTTGTATATATTATTTTGTCCACGAACTAGAGTAGAAACAATTATTTTCATAAAGCGTTCCAGTCAATTGGAATTATGCTACAATATTTAGTAGGCTTTGAATTGTATTATAAGTAACAACATACATCTTATATATTTTTTATAATGAATATATGCTTTAAAATGAAAATTCTGTCACAATTTTTATAACCAATCTAGAAACTGATTTTTACTCCCAATCGTGGAAAAATATATGTATTTTCTTCAGCTGGCTTTTATCTTTATTTGCTTCGGGAATTCACGTGTAATATATGTTTGGTGAAAGTGAAATGGGCCGCGCTGTCATTTAAAATCATGCCACCACTAAACCCCATGTTTGACTCTCTCGTCTAGGGTCCGCAAATATCTAAAATCGGCCCTGAAGGTCCTCATCTGACCCAGTTAACTAACAAAGCTGCCTAATTTGTCAATGTCATTTAGAGACCCTAGGTAACATTAAGAAACTACATTACTATAAGCATTAAAATATTCTAAAGTATGTGGTAAAACACTAAAAGCAAATAGGGGATTTGTACTTAGTAGGACAGCACCGACAACCACGTTTTATTTTAGCGACGGTATCTCTTTCTCGTTTATAGTTACAAAACCTAAATTTGGAAATTTCTAAGTAAAACGTTGAAAATAAAAATATTTTTGACAGGAAGGTTTGAATACTTTCCGATACAATAAGAAAGCAGTTATTTATGTAAACCAACGAATCGTTATATTTAGTGTTATGACAGGACCATTATTATTCGTATACCGATTTATATGATAAACGAGCTGGAAATACATACACTAGACAAAATCCAGCAGAAAATAGGACCAAAATCGTCAAGAATGGGGAGGAAATAGTTGAAACTATACATTGGTTCAAAAAATACATAAAATAGCCTAAAACCAACATTTTTTAAAATTCTAAAGAACATTAGTCCACTCAAAAAGCATTAACGAAGGCAGTTAAAAATTTATTAATAAATAACCAGTAAAACAAAAGTGGACGTTGTGTCCAAGGTGGACGTTATGACCAAATGCGAAGGTGGGCGTTGTGACCAGAGTGGGCGTTAAGGCGGTGGACGTTGTGTCCAAGGTGGACCTTGTGACCAAATTTGAAAGTGGACGTTGTGACCAGAGTGGGCGATATGGCGGTGGACGTTGTGTCCAAGGTGGACGTTGTGACCAAATTTGAAAGTGGGCGTTGTGACCAGAGTGGGCGATATGGCGGTGGACGTTGTGTCCAAGGTGGACGTTGTGACCAAATTTGAAAGTAGACGTTGTGACCAGAGTGGGCGATATGGCGGTGGACGTTGTGTCCAAGGTGGGCGTTGTGACCAAATTTGAAAGTGGACGTTGTGACCAGAGTGGGCGATATGGCGGTGGACGTTGTGTCCAGAGTGGACGTTACGACCGACGCCGTAAACTGTTATTCTCAAGAGGCGTCGGTGGACGTTGTGACCAGAGTGGGCGTTATGGCGGTGGACGTTGTGTCCAAGGTGGACGTTATGACCAAATGCGAAGGTGGACGTTGTGACCAGAGTGGGCGTTGTGGCGGTGGACGTTGTGACCAGGGTGGACGTTATGACCAAATTTAAAAGTGGACGTTGTGTCCAACATGGCGGCCATACTAGGTGGTGGACGTTGTGACCAGTGGGCGTTGTGTCCAAGACCCATATAGACGACGAGCAGCTACCTTTTCGGTTCTACGGGCTAATTTATGGAGGACTTCACGTCTGACAGAGGAGGTCTGGGAGGTTGTGGTAGTGAAGAGTTCGTAGGTGCATAATCCCGGAGCTGGAGGACATCATCAACCGGATCCTCGCGAAATTTGATAAATATTCTTTGTGTACCTTACTGCATTACGCATTTATCTCTTGGTTGAAATAAAGCTTTTTAACATTGTGTCTCTTTTATTCAATTTGTTGAGGTTGGTCGATGGGTTTAAGCCCTTGACCTTAAAGTAAAGACTAGGTGGTGGGAAGACGTTCTAGACACTGACTTCAAGACCGTGGTCTTGGCTTTGAACTTAAGGGCAAATGGCGGGCAGTTTCTAGCCAGCAACCTTAAACTCAAGGCCAAGTGTGGGGAAGCTGTTCTAGCATTAAACTAAAGTCCGACCTAAAATCAAGGCTGAACAATGAGTATTCCAGCTTTTCACGGATGCCGTGGGGTGATTCCTGCTTTACATGTGGTCGCGGCCTTAACCTTGAACTCAAGGCCAAGTGGTGGGGGAAGGTTTCAGAACTATCCATGCTGGTGTTGAATGTGGCTTAGCCTTGAACGTGGGCTTGGCCTTGAACTCAAGGCCAAGTGGTGGGGGGAGGTTCAAGAACCATCCACTTCCCTCTACTGAGCACCTGTTAGTAAAGGCACGCTTACCAGGGATACAATTATTATATTTTGATCGACACTAGGTATTACAGTAGTACAATAATATTTTGTGTAGTTAATATTTACTGAAAAACGTGCTTTTCAAACGTTTTAACCCACCTTAATACAAAACTATTGAATTTGAGTTTTTTGGATACAGAAAAATTTAATATTGCAGTTTTATATTGCTAAATGGATTCCAAATGCACTCCTACAGAGTGTACAACCCCTACAATCAATTCTAAGCCTGTTATTAACCACCTGCTAGTAAAGGCATGCTTACCAGGAATAAAATTATTAAATTTTGATCGACACTAGGTATTATAGTAGTACAATAATATTTCCTAGAGTTAATATTTACTGAAAAACCTTTCAGACGTTTTGAGGCACCTTAATACTAAACTATTAAACTTGAGTTTTTTGGATGCAGAAAAATTTAATATTGCCGTTTTATATGGCTAAATAAGTTCCAAATGCACTCTTGCAGCGCCTACAACCTCTACAATCAATTCTAAGCCTGTTAGTGATCACCTGTTAGTGAAGGCATGCTTAACAGGGATAAAATTATTAAATTTTGATCGACACTAGGTATTATAGTAGTACAATAATATTTCCTAGAGTTAACATTTAATGAAAAACCTGCCTTTCTGACGTTTTCACTCACATTAATACTCAACTATTGAATTTGAATTTTTTGGATGCAGAGAAATTTAATATATTGCTAAATAGGCTCCAAATGCACTCCAACAGCTTGTACAACCTCTACAATCAATTCTAAGCTTGTTATTGAGCACCTGGTAGTAAAGGCACGCTTACCAGGTATAAAATTATTATATTTTGATCGGCACTAAGTATTAGTATAATATAGTACTACAATAATATTTTTAGTAGTTAATACACTCATCGGCACGAAAAACGGAGCACTTGCATTTTTTGATTAGATTTAAAATTGTATCCCTTTGTGATGTTTTATTATTACATTTAATATTATACATTTATTATACATGTTATAATGTTAAATGTATAATAAATGTATAATAATAAATGTAATAATAAAACAACACAAAGGGATACAATTTTAAATCTAATCAAAAAATGCAAGTGCTCCGTTTTTCGTGCCGGTGAGTGTATTTACTGAAAAACGTGCTTTTCAGACGTTTTAAGCACTGCAATACTAAACTATGAAACTGGAATTTTTTAAATGCAGAGAATTTAATATTCAGTTTTATATGTCTAAATGAGTTCCAAATGTACTCCTACAGCGTCTACAATCAATTCTAAGCTTGCTATTGAACACCTCTTAGTGAAGCTACGCTTTTTTTTAAAATTTTAAGTTAGCGTGATCTGTACGATATTCGGCCAGCGCAAAGTGTGTTGATAGATGTATCTAAATATAGTAGGTAAAGGTACTTTTGTAATAACACCTTACTCTTTATCTATTTATATTTTTAAGTTAGTGTGTGCAAAAAAGTTTACTAGAAGTTGATATATTTCCATTTTATTAGAGTGTAGAAGGACGCGTATGTCAATAGGCAGTTGGATACTTATATCCAGTAATTCCTTAATTAATGTTTCTCTTGCAATAGAGTACAGAGGGCAATTAAGAACAATATTATTTAAATCTGATACGCTGGATATGCATGTATGGCAGTAGGGATTGTCTATTACGTTGATCTTATATAAGTGTGCGGGAAAACATCCATGTCCTAGTTTTAACCTTGAAATGGTGGAAGAAAATTGTCGATGGCTGTTAAAGTACGCTAATGAGGTAGGAAGCTCTGAGTGAATAAATGTATATTGCGTGGACGAATGATTAGCAAATTCTTCCCATTTGTTTTTAAATTCACACCTTAGGTTATGTTTAATTTCTACATACAAATCGCTACTTGGAACCATTATATTTAAATTTTCATTTGGTGATTTAGCTAGTTTATCCACAGTTTCATTTCCAGGAATTCCAGCGTGTCCTTTAGTCCAAACGAAAGTTACCCTGGTATTATTTGCATAATGTTCGTTGACTAAATTAATAATTTTAGCAATAAATGGGTTCTCCAAATTTTTAAAATTGTGTACATCAATAGCTTCTAGAACAGATCTTGAATCTGATGCTATTATGATATGTGAGGAGTTATTTTTACAATATCGGAGTCCCTCCATTATAGCAGTAGCTTCTGCAGTATATACAGAGGCCTGTTTTGGGAGATTATAGGATTTTTGGCAAATAGTCGACGGAATGTAGAATGCACAGCTAGTGTTATGTGGTGTTTTAGAACCATCTGTGTAAATTACAACAGTATTGGTGGTATCCCAACGATTGATAAATTCCAAAAATAATTTTCCATTCATTGACCTCATATCACTATATTTTGGAAAATATACTTCATATTTACACCATAAGTATTCATATCTTAAGGTAGTAAATATTGAAACATTGCTACAATATTTATCTAAACACGCACTAGAAAAAAATGCTTCAGCTAATGGGGGCAAATTTTTCTTATTCCAAAATTTATTTGTAAGAGTTAGAGGAGCTAATGTTGCAATTCTGTTTATCAAATACTCATCTGGACTTGATCTGAGCTTTATAACATATTTAGCAGATAAATATCGCCTTCGTAGGTCGAGCGGAGGTTCTTGGGCTTCTGCTAGCATAGGTAGAATAGGAGAGGACTTCATTATTTCTAAGCATATTCTTATGGCTCTGTATTGACATCGATCTATCAGTTGCAGAGTTGTATTACAAGCTGAACCATAAAATATACTACCGTAATCTAGAATAGACCTTGTATACGTTTTATAGAAGGTTAACGCAATAGATGGTGCTGCACCCCAATATGTTTTTGTTACTGCTCGTAAGAGGTTAAGTCGTTTTTTCGCATCTATCTACGGTGTACTTTGCTTGTTCTCTCCACAGTAATTTTTTATCTAATATAATACCTAAATATTTGGTACTATTGCTAACAGATAATGTACTTCCTGATAAAACTATTTGGGTCATACTAGGATTGCGATGGCGGGAGAAAAATATAACCGTTGTTTTCTCTACCGATAAATCAAACCCGTGTTTCTGCAGCCATACTTGTAAATTGGACATTGTAATGTTTAGCTTTTCAATGGTAATATCATATTTGGGATGGTTAGTGTAAAAACAAATATCATCTGCATATTGGATGCATTTGATGGGAGTATTAATTAACTGATGTAGGCTTATTGTATATATCTATTAGCGAAAACACTTAATTAAACAAAGTATCACACCAGCTTTATTAATAAGTGAATTACACCGTATTTAAGTCATACAATGCTCTCTGCACGGCGCTTGAGCCAGCCTCGAGTCGAATCTGCCCTCTCACACAACGCATTCGAATTTCTAATACAATATTGCTTTCATAAGGGCAGTCGGCTGCAGACAGTTTATGACTAATTAATGTCATCGGTGACCCATGGGTGATGAAATCCACACCGACCAAGGGGCTGAGAATCCGCCTGGAGGCTAGAATTCGTCTGGACGCTAACACGGCCAATCCTGAACTGTTTTTCGCTCTCGAAAAACCCAGATCTGCTAAACAAAGAACATAGTACGGCTCGTGCTTCGCCGTACACACACCTTACTAACTCATGTCAGGTACTTAAGGACTTATCATTCACACGTGTCGAACTGACTCGTCTTGTCACCATAGTGCTCAGAGGACACAGTTATCACAATCATCAGTTTTTCAACTCTCAAACATTTACCCTGTCAACATATGCCCAAAACATACACGTCTCCAACATTATACTTGGTACTCAGAGGCCATCAACTTTGTCACTCCGCAATGCTCAGAGGTCTCTACCTAGACTTGTCATTCGGCAGTGCTCAGATGGTACTCTAGAGCGTGTTACTCTGCTGCTTGGTACTCAGAGGCCATCAACCTTGTCACTCCGCAACGCTCAGAGGTCTGTAACTAGACTTGTCATTCGGCAGTACTCATAGGGTTCTCTAGGCTTGTTACCCTGCTACTTGGTACTCAGAGGCCATCAACCTTGTCACTCCGCAATGCTCAGAGGTCTCTAACTAGACTTGTCATTCGGCAGTACTCAGAGGGTCCTCTAGGCTTGTTACCCTGCCACTTGGTACTCAGAGGCCATCAACCTTGTCACTCCGCAATGCTCAGGGGTCTCTAACTAGACTTGTCACTCGGCAGTACTCAGAGGGTCCTCTAGGCTTGTTACCCTGCTACTTGGTACTCAGAGGCCATCAACCTTGTCACTCCGCAATGCTCAGAGGTCTCTAACTAGACTTGTCATTCGGCAGTACTCAGAGGGTCCTCTAGGCTTGTTACCCTGCTACTTGGTACTCAGAGGCCATCAACCTTGTCACTCCGCAATGCTCAGAGGTCTCTAACTAGACTTGTCATTCGGCAGTACTCAGAGGGTCCTCTAGGCTTGTTACCCTGCTACTTGGTACTCAGAGGCCATGAACCTTGTCACTCCGAAATGCTCAGCGGTCTCACTCGACTTGTTATTTCGCAATGCTCAGAGGGTACTATGGCTTGTTACCCTACTACCAAACACATGCAATGTCGCAATATTTTTTTTTGCAGTACTTATCAAGCAAAAATACTATCAATCAAACTTTCAAACAACTAAGTAACTTCCTAACACGGACCACTCGTGACCAGGTAGTACTTACCGAAAATAGAGAAGAAAATACTCCGTTTCAGAAGAGGGGGTGGGTGGAGCAGGTATAAAGAGGGGAAAATTCAGTGGTTTTCTGGACAGTAGTGTTTAATGTTAATTGCACCTTTTGCAATGCGCTCGTCCATTCTGACTTCTTACTTTCTATAGCTAGCAAGTCTACCATCGTACTCACGTACCGATCAATTTGACCATTCGCGCGCGGCGCACCAGTAGCGACCATGTGGTGTTCAATATGCAATTCCTTAAATAGGTTCGATAAACACGCACTACGAAAATTGGAGGCTCGGTCTGTGATTACCAAACTAAGTGTTTCAAAAGTGCACAGATGTGTACGATAGACTCGAAGCGTGTCATTGGCCGTCAACATTTTAATCAGAATTAGTTGTAAGAACTTTGTAAACGCATCAATAAATAGAAACACGTAGCGGAAAGCATCTGAACCAGGGGGAAAAGGTTCGGCAATATCGCAATGTATGGTATGAAAGGGCACTGAGGTTTTATCAATTGGGTGGAGGTAACCATCCATTTTTCCCGGATAAGGGCTTGCTACTTACACAAACAAGACAATGTTTAAAATATTTTCGCACAAAGCAGCTAGCCGTGAAAGCCAAAATTAAGCTGCGACGGCAGAAAAGGTTTTATCATAACCGACGTGAGAGTTATCATCATGGCATAAGTTTAAAATATTAAGTCGACTTCTTTTAGGTATAAAAACACGCAATGGATTCTTTCCTATATTTCTATAAAGAATGCCATGTTTCACAGAATAATCGCGTGCCGCGGTAATGCCATCATCCACCTCTTTTATGAGTTTTTGAGATTCAGAATCTTTGGTTTGCACGTCCTCGATCAAATTCGGAGTATCAACCACATGAACTTTTATAGGTTTCATACTCAGATAATCAGAATTTGGCAGCCTTTTGCCTTTTCGATATAAGGTAAAAGAAAAAAATCTTGTAAGTAAATCCACCAGCGGGCAATTCGAGGCACAATAGGAGCTTTTTGAATAATGTTATTTTGGAGTAGCTCACTGATAATTTTTCGCACTTGCTGTCGTTCTACTACGGGCGATATGGGTGGTAAGAAACAAATCGGTCAAAAGTTAACTTTATATC
The DNA here is from genome assembly GCA_940337035.1 of Agriotes lineatus. Classification (NCBI taxonomy): domain Eukaryota; kingdom Metazoa; phylum Arthropoda; class Insecta; order Coleoptera; family Elateridae; genus Agriotes; species Agriotes lineatus. Next base: position 194,096 of record CALNHX010000841.1, read on the forward strand.
CATTTCGCCGCAGGTTACACTATGAACTTTATTGCTATTTGTGAACATTTCCAAATGTGTGTCAAGTAGATATAATAGGCACTGACGCTCGCTACCCTGAAGAGTACATCCTATGTCAAACTCAGGTGAATTAGGAGCCACACAATCTCGAGATATAGCGTCATTCGGTACGATATGAAAATCGAGCTCCAGCGTGACACCCTCACAAGAAACAATCAAAATTGTCCTCGTCAAGGTAAAATTACTACTCGACCCTAATTCCTGCAATGCAACATGACACGGAGTCCCATAAGCTCCAACCTGTTTAGCTATTTTTTCGGTTATCAGGGAACAATCCGCGCCGGAATCTACTAAGCAATACACAAGTATGTTCTTAATTAACACAAGCGTAAAAGGAGTTGCAAAATTCCTTGAACACACATTTACATCGGGCCTAGTACCCTTTGTAACCCTTTCTTTGGCCCAACAGGACATAACGCCGTGTCCGCATTTAACGCAAAAACACATTTTTCTATAGAATATAACAACTTGTTCTTTAATAGCTACTGCTTGAAGCTAAAGTCTTAGTGACGGGTTCTATCATTTTTTTTTCTGCTCTGCTTTCGTTAAATTTGATAAAGAACAAAGCTTTACTTAATTATCCAGTTCCGAAAAATGCAAAACAAGTTCGGCAGTCAATGAACTTAATTAGCTATTTTCGCCATTATTTTAAAGAATTGCTACATTAACAGCCCCGCCTCCTTAACAGCTTTAACAAAAAAATTAATTCCACACGGCAGAACGGCCAGAATTAAAATCTTAACAAATATGTTAACGACCCGACCTGTTCTCCGGATTTTGATCCAAATCAAAAACCGAATTGTATACCGATATGCTATCAGCATCGATCATGGGGCAATTCTTAACAATTAAGTTTATTATTAAACTCTGATAACAGACCAGCATTACGTTTTCGAGGAAACGCAATTTGTAGATCAAATTTTAAATTTTCCCAGATTTCTTAACTTAAGTACTTAGCTTAAACGCATCCCAATCTCTTCCTTCTAGGCTCCAATCATAAAACCATCCTCGAGCGTCGCCTTTCAAAACTTTTCCAGGCTACAGCCACCTGTTCGCGGCAAGACCAGCGAAATTTCTTCGCCAGCTGTTGAAATTCAACACAGCACCAACTAGCGCCAGTCCGCGTCCTCGGGGTTCAAATTCGGCCCAAGCCCGGCACTTCCCGCAAACAAAGAATCCCTTAATTCCATCACGATTACAATTCACTATCGTATGAAACGCGAGCCAATCCCACTTCTGATATTAGCGAAAACACTAAATTAAAGCATTAATTAAACAAAGTATCGCACCAGCTTTATTAATAAGTGAATTACACCGTATTTAAGTCATACAATGCTCTCTGCACCGGCGCTTGAGCCAGCCTCGAGTCGAATCTGCCCTCTCACACAACGCATTCGAATTTCTAATACAATATTGCTTTCATAAGGGCAGTCGGCTGCAGACAGTTTATGACTAATTAATGTCATCGGTGACCCATGGGTGATGAAATCCACACCGACCAAGGGGCTGAGAATCCGCCTGGAGGCTAGAATTCGTCTGAACGCTAACATATATATTAAATAAAAGAAGGCTCAAGACAGATCCTTGAGGCAAACCCATACTTGCTACACGTCCATTGCTTATTTTACCATTATTTTGGCGAAGAAATATTGTTCTATTGACGTATAAATTGATTATACAGGGTCTGGCAGGGAAGTATGACGTTTTTGAAATGAGTATAGCAAAGCAGTGGGGGGAACTAATGTTTTCGGAACGGGTGGTATGTACTCGGTGGTAGATGCCATTTCAGTTGCCATTAGGTATTGTTCTGTGGTTGCCGCGGACAGTAGGAGATCGTGTGTTTGCTTACTACACATTTATTGAAACCGGTCATTCCGTGGTTGCCACACAACGCAGGTTTCGAATTCATTTTAATGTTGAACGTCACGGTCGTGTTTCTACACGAAACATGATTAGGAAATGGGTAAACAACGTTCGCACAACTGGATTGTTGAAACCTGGAACAGCTCGTGGAGGAGCTCGAACAGTCACGACTCCTGAAAACTTTTCAACTCATCTACGGCAGTGCTTGCAAAAGGACGGCCACCACTTAGATAACGTTATTTTTCGCTCTTAAGTCAAATTTCTTAATGTTTTTTATGCAATAACAAAATGGCATAATGTAATTCATCTTTGAAAAAAATTAAAATAAAATTTTGTTTAATACAAAATGATTTATTGATTTTTGAAAATCGTCATACTTCCCTGCCGGACCCTGTATTAGTAGCAATGCGATTGGGGAGTCCCAACTGAAGCAGAATATCTTTGAGTAATGTCAGATTGACTGATTCGTAGGCTGATTTAACATCAACAAAAAGACAAGTAAGATATTGGTTGTCTGAGTATGCAACCTGAATATCAGTAATTAACTGCGTTAGCGCTTCTAGGGTTCCCTTACCTTTGCGAAAACCATATTGCCCAGACGGCAATAAATGGTGACTTTCTAACCAAAATTCTAGTCAAAATTTGATCATTCTTTCAAAAGTTTTTAAAATACAAGACATTAACGATATTGATCTATAGAATGTGTGACAGTGGGGTGCTTTTCCTGGTTTAAGAATCGGGACTATTATAAATTCCTTTAATGTAGAAGGGTAATCACCGTTATGCCACAGAGAATTAAATATATTTAATAAAAATAGTTTTACATTCAACGATAAATTCTTTAGTATAGGATATGTTATATTATCTTTACCAGGTGCAGTATTTCTTGTACTTTTTATTGCCGTTTCTAGTTCGGCTAAATTAAAGTTCGCTATCAAAAAATTATCATCATTGATATTATCATATACTACCTTGCCAGGTAGGTCATTTATATACGGAGGAGCTAACTGATCTAATAGTGCATCTAAGTTGTCAGGTGGAACCTCTGGCTTCGGACTATGACATCTGAAGATTCCTCTCATTTGACACCATATATCGAAAATCTGGCTGGACCTACTAAGTTGATTACAATACTCCATCCAGCTAGTTTTGGCTTTGCTTTTAAATAGTCTTCTAGTTTTTGCATTAATCCTTTGATAAATTAAGAAATTTTCTAAGGACCCTGATGACTTGTATTTTTTAATACTGTCTTGCCGCTCTTTTACAGCTACGGAACATTCGTTATCCCACCAAAGTGGTTGCTTTTTTGTTTTGGGTTTAAAAGGTTTTTGAATTGGAATAGATAGTGTTGCCGCATGATTGATAGATGAGTATAGAAGGTCGATTTTTTCTGTTATATTTAAGGTCTCATATTGTACATTACAGACTGTTTCATCCAAGATATTTCTAAAAGCATTCCAATTAGCATCTTTATCTCTCCACTTGCTAGATGGATAGATTATAGGTGTACCGGTAGATATGCTATTTTGTAAGTTTTATCATGATAGGGAAATGATCACTACCGAGTGTCTCATCGTGTAACATCCAACTAGCAGATAGAGCTAAATTTGCCGTTATTAAAGTAACATCTACTGAAGATAAGTTACCGCCGTGTAGATTTAATCTAGTAGGCTGCCCTTCATTAAGCACTACGAAATTTGTGTGGTCAACTGCAGCAACTAGGTTTACGCCTATTGCATTTGTTTGACAAGAACCCCATAGATTATGATGTGTATTAAAATCGCCACATATTAGGGTTTTTCTGTTTGAAAATTGATTGAATAGGTTTATCCAATCCGTTGTAGATACTTTAATATTTGGGGGTCGATAAAGGGAAACAATTGATAACCAGTCGTTATTCGTCCTAACTTGTATAGCACATATTTCAATATTGACATTAAAGTTATAGTTAATTACTATTTCCTTATATACAAAACGTTGTGCCACTAATATGGCGACTTCTCCTTTTCCGTCAAAACGATCCCTGCGTATACAGGTATAACCCTTAAAATTAATGTTAGCGTGAGGTTTGAACCATGTTTCCTGCAAAACTACTACATCGATATTTTCACTATTTAAGGATGCAGTCTGAACAGAAATGCCTGGAGACTGGATCAGGATTCCGTTGCTTTGCGCTGGTTTTATCCCTAATTTTAAGCGCATAAATGAGACTGCATTTATGCTTTAAGCCAGCTTAGTCAATGGCACTTAAAGGGACGACAGTAAACCACTCCTGAGACGCAGCCTCATGTCTCGACAGTATTATGGCTTGGTGTAGGGGTAGTGAATGAATCAAACATTAAATGCAGATTGGTTTTATTATAAAAATAAACGTGTATTTATACAAAACAAGAATGCTTAACGAAGTAACAATATCAAAGTTCAAATTTACAGTTTACTGGGCCAAAGAGTTTACAATTACAAAATAACAACGTAGCAATTCAGCGGTTTTATTTCCTGCTGGAGCTAAGGTCGCCCGTTGAACCGGCCGCTGTAGGTCGGTTTTGTGCACGAGGTGCAGATCTGCAGTTTTCCTGGTCTTTAACTCGTCTACTTGCGAAATAACACTGGCTTTTAAATTATGAATAATGTTCCGTAAATTTGGAATGAAATTTATATATGTTTAATCTAATTTAAACATATTAAATTTAGTAATTATGAAGCAAAGACTGGTGATTGCAGCATTAAAAACTTCTTGCTATTAAATCAGAATTGTATTTAAAAACGTGCGACTGGATTTCGTAAATTTTAGAAAATAAAATTTATGTGTGTTTAAATCAAGTTTAAACATATTCCCAATTTTAGTCTGAAGAAAAGAAAAAAGAAGAAACTATATTGTTTCTTCCACATTAAGAGGTTTTAAAGGATATTCTTCTACGGCTGACTGGCGTTGGTTGGATTGATGCTTCCTTCGGTTGATCCTTTTCCGAATGTAGTAGAAGGCTCCTATTAGAATAGCCCCTCCTAATAGGCTGCCTGTGATTCCGCTGGATAAATAGGAGTGGTGGCGGATGGTTTTCCAAGTAATGTCCTTTAGGTGCTGCTGGAATTCCAACTGCGAAGTTTGTAGACCCTCGAAGTGGTCTGATTGTTTTAGTACTGGCTCCTCTGCAATTTCTGAAAAGGAGTTGGGTGTTACGGTATTGGTAAAATTGATGCTGACGGCCTTGGAATATCCTGCTAGGATCTTGAATTTCTTGTTATGCCTGGGGGTTAACGTATTCTTTGTAGTTTGAATGATGCAGTCTGACGAGATCTGAATCACACCTGTAGTGTTGACAGTGACTTCTTCCCTATTGCCACTACAAGTGATAGCTATTCGGGTTGGCTTGTTGACTACGAACATCCAGGTGTTTTCCATGTAGTTGTTTCCAAATAATGGACTGGATCTGATGTCTTCGTAGGCTGCATTGACTAACTTCCGTTCGATGATATATATCATCAATGATGCAATTTGGGTTGTTTTCAATTCCTTTCACGACGGTTGGACTGCAGATATAAGTGTTTGGGGTAATTTGGAGATTTTCTTTAAATTCCTCATCTGTCTCTTGAAAGTACATTTGTAAGTTGTAATCCACAGCGAAGATCCCTCTTGGTACGTCGATCACCCAGTAGGACCCATTGTTAATTTGGAGAGGAATTGGTGTCACTTTGATTAAGGTATATTCAGTTTTTCTACTATGATGAAGTATCCTTGAACGTGTCAGGTCATTTTGGTATTTTAATTAGCCACCTAGGCTTTAGGGCAGCGTGCCCGTATGCTAAACCCTTTTAGTTACTTATTTGGCTCCATCGTCTAATTCCATAATAATGATTTTGCACATATTTGGCCCCAAACGCAGTATTTCTCGTCAGTTGGGGCACCCCTTTGCTGGTACTTTGGCAGCCGGGTGTTATCGCTCGCAAGAATTCCGAACCTTCTAGAAATCACGCCGTTGAGGCGCCTCGCCATTGGCTGTCTTTGTTACCGGAATTTGTTTGTTTTATGGAGCGCATCGCCATTGGCTGTCGAGAGTCACGTGGTAACGACGTTTTGGCTCACGCCACTGCAGGGGTCGTAACACTGCTTGCTTGGGCAGTTCAAGTCACGCCGTTGATCAAGGAAGTCGCAGAGTGTGCCGTTTCGCGGCGTTCCCGCCATTGGCGGGGACGCCAGCCTGTTTTTCCCGTCTCGTGCTGTTTCAGCGAATGTTGTGTAAATTGCCGTTGTTTGTTAGTACCGTTGCTGTGAAAGCCTTCCTATTTCCCGTGCTGTTTCAGCGAATATGCTATAAACTGTTTCGCCTTTAAGAGGTCGCGTGTGATTGTGCGAGTGGCAAGTCTTTACGTCAAAGCGTGGGTGTGTGATGGGCTTCACGGGGCCAGTTCTGCGTTTGTGAGAAAGGGGGCTTTCCCTTTGCAACTCGCTGTTTTCGAGGATCTTTCTAGGCAGGACGAAGTAGGCCTTTTTACCGCCGTAAGTGTGCTCTCAGGAGAGCGTCCTAACGCCGCCATCTTGGCGGATTCCAGCCCGTTTACTCCAGATGCCGTGTTTCGGCGATTGAGCTGCCACAGACTGCCGCCTTCTACCAACCGACTGCACGCAACTCTCATAGACCGTCTACGGACTAAGGTATTTGTAATTACAACCATTTAAACATATTAACTGTCGCTTGTGCGAGCGGTGGTGCTTTCGTGCTCAACTTTGTGTGGGCGGATGCATGCCCCCTTGCTTGCTTGTCGCGGCTTTTAATGCCGATTTGAGGCCACCATGCTTCACGACGCTACTTTGGTAGCCTACTAGTAAGTTCATGTGCGCGAGTTTCGCGTCTCATCGCTTAAACAACTAAAGAACTCTGCGCCTATGTTTTGGTGTTACGTTTGTGCTAACTTTTAATTCAGTAACGTTAGGTGCGCGAGCTTCGCTATATTGTACCGATTAATACATAAATGAAATCAACGCCTCGCCGTGCTGAGCCTGGCGCGCCCTAATCTGTTCGAGCTCTTTGTTTATGTTTGCGAGGGCTTTGTGCTTTGCTTATCAGGTGTTAACCGCAGCCAACGACTGCGTGGGCGACGTAGCAGGGGTTGGCAACTATTCCAAATTCGCATGCTTTAGTGAGGCTATGTTAGCCCCTCTTCCTGGTCAAATATTGCAGTCACGCTGCCCCGCGGCCTAACGAGTTAGGCCTTCAATTAAATCGTCGCGCATTTGTGCGGCGTCGTGCTTTGCTGCTAGCTACGCTGCTCCCGTTGCCTTTGCAGGTCGGCGTCTGTTATCGCGAACTAACGCGCCCTTTTCCGGAGTGCGTATTTCTAAACTGTACTCTAATATGTAAAGTGTTCGAGCCCACTGCGGCCGGCCACCCATAGTGTGTTGTTTACTAGCATAGCGCGTTCATCAGCTGGTGCTTAACTTAAGAAATAACATAAGCTTGGCGGCACGATTTGCTGCCCAGATGTAGTTATCGACCAATAGATGCATATTTAATTAAGGGACGTATTATTCCTATTCGACCTGTGCATGCTTTGTTTCAGATAGCGCCTTTTACAGTGTAAAGATTGGTGTACGGCGAGACGTGAGAGATCAGAGCGTGCAGGTAGGTCCAGTGGTTGCGCAGTCTCGGCCCAAAGAGTCCCAATATTATCATTCCAGTATTTGCGATCACGAAATTGTTATTTGAGCTTGCAGCTCATGAGAATTCTTATCGACGGAGTATCTTGAATACTTCGCCCCCGTCTAACCGCCCAGGCCCGGTTAGTCGGGTTAAGACAGGCTTGGTGGCGCCCTCATTATTTTACCGTTAGTTACCGACCTTCTGGCCGTTACCCTCAGATAATCTCGTTAAAGGACCCGCCCATCTCCACTGAAAGTCTAGCTCGGCCTAACTTGTTGCGGCGTGGGTAGCGGCCTAGGAGAACTTTCGTCCCGATTTTGTCCCTTACGGCACACGCCGGCCGTTTCGTTATTGTATGAGCCGGTGCGGTGTCGTAAAGTCAGTTCAAGACCGTAACAAACGTTGATGTAGATGTCATCATGTCCGATGTCGACCTTTAGGATTGGGGTCGGTAAAATTTCTAAGTTTGGCGAGAGTTTACTAGTTGCATTTGCGAGGATTTGCTTGATTTGGGCAGGTGTGATTAACTCGTAAAAATTACCTTGTTGGAAATAAACGTTCAAAATGTTTGCATAGTAATTGCACAGTTCACTAATAACATTTGTGGCGACTTGATAGACACTGATGATGTGGATGTTTAATCGGTTGGAGTCGGTTGCCTTATACCATTTGTCCATGTTGTTGATTGCCCTGATTCCTTGGTTCAGCTTCTCTTGAAAATGTTCCAGCTTCTGATCGATTCGTTCTTCGGTTTCATTAAATCTCGAAAGTGCTGACAGCAAGAATTTGGATTGTTGACTGTCCATTTTTATTAATTTCTGTTGATTTTTGTCGAGTCTATCAATACCTTGATAGACTTCGTCATTTACTCCGAAAATTGACTTGAGTACAGTCCCAAGCACTCCTCGTTTCTCTCGTCTTGTTATGATATCTTCTATGCCAGTTTTCATATGCCTTTTTAGTTCCAGAAGATGATGCACTAACGTCTTGGATAATGTATCTTCGGACAGTTCTTTTGCAGAGTTGCAGAGGTCGTCGAATTTGTTTACCATGTCGGTAACTGTTTCGAAGTTTTCTTCGATCTTCCCCCTCTCGAACTGGATTTCGATCCTGAATGTTCCGCGTTCAATCTTCCCGTGTCCAATATGCTCTACATAGTACCCGCTGTCTGGTTTTTGTATGTTGAATTCTGCCTTACTCAATGTATTCGTAGTAAGGAGAGTAAATATGAGTAGAAGCATTTTCCATTTGGACGAGACAGTTTTCTTTGGTACTGGGAATGATTGTGTGTGAGTGCTGTTGGCCGAAATTTTCTCTTCAGGCTCTGGTTCCTGCGATTCTTCGTTGGTTGGTAATGGAATGATACTGCCTATGGAACGTTTTAATTGATGTCCTCCTGATTTCTGGATGGTTACTACTCGTATGGATCCATCGGTTGCAGGATGAATGTCGGTAACTCTCGCTAAGGGCCATTTACTAGGATTGATATTTTCTTCTTTGATTAACATTAGGTCGCCAACTTTTATGTTCTCCACCGGTTTCTTCCATTTGTTTCTTTGCTGTAATCCATGAAGGTAGTCTGAGCTCCATGATTTCCAAAAATCTTGGTTGATTTTTTGGATCAATCTCCAGCGATTTGACAAATTTGTTGATATTGGTGTGCTGATTGGGTCCGGTGGTGAGATTATCTCTCTTCCTATCAGGAAATGGCCTGGTGTCAATGCAGTGGTGTTTTCAATATTGTTGCCTTGTGGGCACAGAGGACGTGAGTTTAAGCAGGCTTCGATTTGGCAAAGCAGAGTTGTTAATTCTTCAAATGTTAGAGTAGCGTTGCCAATGGTTCTCTTCAGATGATGCTTCATTGATTTTACTCCTGGTTCCCATATTCCTTCGAAGTGTGGAGCTACTGGAGGGATGAAGTGCCATTGGGTACTAATGGTGGATACATTTTCTTGGATAACTGGGCCTTCCATTGCTTGACGGATTTCCTTGTCCAAGACCTTTCTTGCTCCAACGAAATTCGTTCCGTTGTCGCTATAAAGATGTGCACAGCGTCCTCTTCGGGCGATGAACCTCCTGAAAACTGCTAGGAAGCTGTTTGTTGTCATGTCGCTGACGGCTTCTAAATGTATTGCCTTGGTTGATAGACAGACAAAAACAGCAATGTACCCCTTGGATGAAGAATGCCCTCTTCCCTTGGATGTTCGAATTTGTATTGGACCGGCATAGTCCACTCCTGAACGGAAGAATGGCGGGGTTGAATTGACTCTGGTTGATGGAAGATTCCCCATTAATTGCTGGGCTGCCTCTGCCTTGAATCGGATGCATCGAAAACATTTCTTGATGTTGGAGCTGACGGCTTTCTTTGCGTTGATGATCCAATGTGCATTTTGGTATATACAGTGTGTCCCCGGATAGGTGAAACGACTCTTGTGAAAGGCAAAAAATGTTCGATTTAAATTTTTATTTTTTGTTTAAAGGCGAATTTCTAACATAATTTCAGTTTGGAAAAATCAAGTATGCCTTGGAAATTTTCAAAAAACCCATTTTTCTGCAAGGTAAAGTGCCTTTTATGTGACAAATACGACAAAAAGTTATTAATAAAAGTTGTTTAGAATCAACATTTAGGCCCCTATACCAAATTTCAAAATCCTCGGCCAGCTTTGATTTCTCACATTTCCTTTCAAGTTTATTTCCCAATTCAAAGAATTTTATTTTTAAGTTTTTTTATTATGAAATAAAAACTTTGTTAAAACTATTTGTTTTTCCAATAAAAATCTTTGTTAAAAGTAAAATTCTTTGATTTGGGACCTAAACATAAAATACATTGTGCGAGATCAGAGTTGGCTGAGGATTTTGAAATTTGGTATAGGGGCGTAGATGTTGATTCTAAACAACTTTCATTAATAACTTTTTGTCGTATTTGTCACATAAAAGGCACTTTACTCTACAGAAATAGTAGATTATGTTATTAGGAGTAAAAGTGATACTTTATGTAGCGAAGCTGAAGTTTATTTAGCCGAACGTTAGTGAGGAGAACAATTCAGCTAAGCCACAGAAACTCACTTTTACTCCGAATAACATATACTATTTTATCCGCAAACGTATTCAGGTAAATTTCAGGCGAGCACTGTACCCCTGCGCCAACCTCTGTTGTTCAGATAACGCGCTACTGTAATGATATATGAACATACTCTCCATTCACAAAACTCGTGAACTGTCAAAACGCTGTCAAGTTGGTACCTTGTTTAAATTCTGTTTTGGAACTTCTGCCTGCTGATTTTGGCATCACTGAAATGTTTGAAATTTAAAAACTTGACTTATGTCACACTTTCTTGTAAAAAAGTAATCTCCCAAATTCTTTAATTTTTGTGCATTCACTTCCAATTGTATTGGAACAGAAACGAAAGAGTGTTTTATTATTGGAAAGAGAAAAAGGCTATAGTTGATTATTTCAAGAAAAAATTAGAAGAAAATAGTTGTGATTTTTGACACATGTAACATAACCTTATCTTTAAATATTACTAGAAATCGCTAGATCCGAAGTACATTCCCAATAAAACCATAATTTCCCGGTACACTCAGCAAATATTTAAAAAAATTGACAATGACAGTTCACGAGTTTTGTGAATGGATAATACTGAATCACGCGAGCTAATAGCACACGGCCACAGCAGCTGTCACACCATAACCCACGGCGACAGATGCTCCGATCCGCTGCTTAAAGGTTTATTTAAATTAAAACTTTTTCGTACTTTTTTTTTAATAAAAACCGGCCTACGATCGAAGTCTAAAAATTAGCAAACTTTTATGCCATCATACAATTTAATCGGCCCAGTATCTTCGGAGGAGATAGCGAACAAACATAGAAAGGAAGAAAGAGGCAACCATTTCGTGTGCTTAGGCAGATAAAGTACGCAAAAGTTGCTATTTTATCTGCTTAGGCAGATAAAGTGACACTTTTACCTTGTCAATAAAGACAAATAAGTTGTCGCTTTTGTGACGTTTTGCGGATAAAATAGGTTTTTTAAAAATTTCCAAGGCATACTTGATTTTTCAAAACTGAAATTATGTTAGAAATTCGCCTTTAACCAAGCAGGGCTGAACCCCAAAAAATGAAAATTTAATCGAAAATTTTTTACCTTCCACAAGAGTCGTTTCACCTATCCGGGGACACACTGTACTATATATAAATTGGGTCCAATCGTCTTATTTTGACCTCTACAATACGTGGTAACTCTATGGCCCAGCAATTTTGAGACACCCTGTATGCAAAATATGACTTCAATCAAAGCAAAAATAGGCACAATTGATTTTTTAACGTGCTCACGCTGTATATATTTGACCGGAATCATATTCGGATTCGAGCCTGGTAGACATGTAATATGCATGCAAAATCTCATCTTCCTCCAAGAAATAGTTTTTGAGCTCGAGTGGCAATAGACAGGCAGACCGACAGAATTATAACACATGTTTTTGTCATCGAAGGACCCCGAAACATAAAGATCTATAAAAATCTCGGAGGATGATATTTTCACAATTACAATGGGTACTCTCTTCGCTTAAAGCGAAAGAAGTAAAAATTACAATTTCGCAAATTACAGTTTTAAGTAAACCTTGTGTAATTGACAGTGTTTCAATGCTTTAAAACGCTGTTTTAAATGGTAAGGTGTCCCACCATTATTTTACTTTTAAAAACGCATGTTGGAGCCTTTCTAAACAAAATAAACGTTTAATATCTGAAATCCATGTCTTGAGGAACGACGATATTCCTTTAGATTTATTCTAACCAAGTTATAACTTGGAAAATTTGAATATAAATTTTGTTTGAGGTATACCTTTTAATGTCTAAATGACAAAAGTTAGTATAACGAATTTAATATAAAATCCAAAAATATAATAATATACAGGGTGCTTCACTTAAAATAAGGAAGTGGAGGTAATTTCCCACTTCAAATAATTCAAATTACCAGCATATTCCACAAACTAAATGTTCATTGATATTTATAAAGTATAATCAAATATTATTTTTAGACGACCACGTATGAAAGTAACATTATCGCGATAGAAGCCTACTACAGAAAGTTGACAATTTCATACACTAGCACGATATTATATCGTAACGGCACAAAGTTATTCACATCACGGCCTGCTTAATTGTGTGACAAACGTCACTTTGACGTTTGTCACACAACTAAGCAGACCGTGATTCAAATACGAGTAATACAGACGCTTTTGCTTTATTCGTTGCTCTGCTTCCAACAAGCTCTAATTTTTTATAATTGTACCAATAATAATATAACGATCAATTTTGCAAACGAAATAAAAACAATCCTTAAAAATAGAATTTACTTTGAGTGGTCGTCTAAAAAATAGTGTTCATAACTCGCCCGAAAGTGCAAATATCTGTGCTGGTGTTTTAGATCCACTCGGGCTTCGCTTCGCTACGCCCTCGTTTGTCTAATCAACACTCGCACGATATTTGCTACTTTCGAGGCTTGTCATGAAAATAACTATTTCATATACTATGGCTATGAAATAGTTACTAATTTATGAATGCAACTATGTTTATAATTAAATGTCAAACTAGACATTTGATTTTTAAGTGACTTATAGTTGCATTCATAAATTAGAAACTATTTCATGGCCATACTAGATGAAAGTAATTTTTGATCATACTATCTAAATTCAGGTGTCCATCTTTTACTTTCACCACCTGGTATACAATTATTATTATTATAAATATTATTATCAGCGTCCCGTAGCTATTAGTGCACCAACTGCAGTAGACAATGTTTATAAAGTAGATGGAATATTACCTACTTTCCTGTATAGTCAACAATGTGTACAGACCAAGTCAGAAGAGCTAAAGTTTTATCCTGATATAATGTACACTTCTAGACGTACACTTTAACTCTAATAGTCAAAACGTGTTGTTCCACAATGATTATGCTCCGGTGATAGTAGCCTAAGCTGTGACCTGTAATTTCCACCCCCAAATGCAAAACATGGCATTATATTTAGATGCTCGCTTCAAAAGTTAAAATTAGGTACTTGAGTGTTTTAAATGTTAAAAACAAACTAAAATACATTTTCTAAATACCAATGTTTATGGACTAAGGTTTTATTATACAGGGTGTATTGAAATTTTTGTGATCATGGCTACTTGATAATTACACGTGTTAATGACAACCAAAACCCTTTAATAGGCATTTTAAGCTAAACGGTTGCTCTTACGCTTATAAACTAGAAGTACCTACATTATTTTTATGTATTTTAATTCTCTTTCAGATAGTAACCTAAAATTTTAAAAATTGTTACAGATAATAAAGTTAGAGCTAAAAAAAGTTTTGAAAGATAGGTAAAGAGGCCCTTACAGTCACGTATAGTTTATGAAATCTTTTCTATTAGTGCAGTACATAATAGTGAGTACGTATACCAAAATTCAAATTGATATCTCTATATTTGTGGAAATTAACAAAAAAATAAAAAATTAAAAATTTAACTTCAAGGCCCTATAACTTCTTACTGGAGGGACTTTGTACTGAGGTATATTAGGATTAATCGATTTTTTATGATGCAAGGAATCTATGACTAATCGGTGTCCCATTCTTTTTGGGACACCCTGTATATTTTACTTCACAGCCATGCATTCAGCTGTTTATACGACTTTGAAAATAAAAAACAATTTAAGACCCTCAAGATGATTTAGTCAAAGTTCATTAAAAGTGCTTTGCAAAAATATAAAATTATACAGGGACCCAGAACCGCTACTCTACACTGAAAAGGCAACTTAAGAAGAAATTTAGTTTTTTGATACCGTCTTCGTTCATTCAATTCTTTTCTGATACTTACAGCAGTCACCTGAAATTCACCATTTTCTGACATAAAATCGTTAATATTTTCAAAACAGTTGACATTAGACTGCTATAACTTTATATTTAAATAATCAGCATTGAGACGTAAATCTGTTAAGCTATTAAAATATGGGCCCCACAATTTTCTGGGCCACCTTGTATAATCAAAAGTATTTTACTAATGTGCACCGTCTTCGTATCTACAACATTTATATAAGCAAATTGTACGTAACTAAATTATATTGTCAACTGCAGTAATGAGGTCACAACAGTTAATACACAACACATGGTTACCACGGCCTAAATGCCCCCGCGAAGAACACCAAACCATGAAATAGCTCGACTTAATCTTAATTGCTGTTCTAAAAATAAACTGATGCCACAGAATCGGTCGTCATAGTTTTGGATACACAAGTTAGTCTGATCGTAGGGGGCGCCATAGTTCAACCAAAATGACGAGGTTACAATGTGGGGTGTGCGAACTCTGTGAATTATCCACGTTTCTGACCTGAGTGTATGCGAAAAATTACGTATGAAAAAAGAAAATACACCTAGACTTAAAATTTGACGTAGAGTTGAAAAAACTGCATTTAATATTGTGGCATCGAGTGTATGAGGTCACAATTTTTGAAGCTGTCATAGTGCAGCGTGATGCACACACCCGAGGTCATAGTAAATGCAGTACAAACACACACACACACACACACACACACACACACACACACAAAACAGCCCTTTTTAGGGCTAAATAAAGAACCCAAATTGCGCTTAAGATAGTTAAGTCTGGTAATTCGCCCGAACGAAAGTCGTTATTTTTACGGGTTTCTGTATTACATGGTTTCAGAGTTTGATCACAGAGGGCGCGTAATATCTGATTTCATTAATTAATTTCACCGTATTACCGCTAGATGGCACATCATGTACAGTTCGGAGGCTTATCAGTTCTTGCGGTTACTCGCGCTCGCTACGTCCTTATCAGCTCTTGCGGTTTCTTATCAGCTTATCGCTTCGTGCTCATTTCTGTAATAATAATATATTTTCGAAATTGCCACAAGGGCTGAAAACAGCTTCAGGCTCTCGGCCCCCGCCACCGGCCCCCGCCCCCGGCCCCCGGCCCCCCGGAAACCGATCCGACACCTGCCCACCGACACCTGCGCAGCAAGGGGGCCCCCGTTTAGCCAAGTTCCGAACCAGGACTACGCCCCCACCCCCGCGATGGCTGCGCAGGCGCAATGCGCACCCCTGCGCAGACGACCTGCGCTGCGCGATGCGCAGACAATCTCCGCGCGAATTTGAATTTCCCGCCAAAATGACGTCACTTCCTGGTCCCGTAGTCACATTGGTTATCTACTAGCGTGTACAACCTCTACAATCAATTCTAAGCTTGTTATTGAGCACCTGGTAGTAAAGTCACGCTTACCAGTTATAAAATTATTATATTTTGATCGGCACTAAGTATTAGTATAGTATAGTACTACAATAACATTTTTAGTAGTTAATATTTACTGAAAAACGTGCTTTTCAGACGTTTTAAGCAACGCAATACTAAAGTATAAAACTTGAATTTTTTAAATGCAGACAAATTTAATATTGCAGTTTTATATGTCTAAATGAGTTCCAAATGCACTCCTACAGCGTCTACAACCTCTACAATCAATTCTAAGCTTGCTATTGAACACCTCTTAGTGAAGCTACGGTTACCAGGGATAACATTATTATATTTTGATCGACACTAGGTATTATAGTAGTACAATAATATTTCCTAGAGTTAACATTTACTGAAAAACCTGCCTTTCAGACGTTTTAACGCACCTTAATACAAAACTATTGAATTTGAGTTTTTTGGATACAGAAAAATTTAATATTGTAGTTTTATATTGCTAAATTAGTTCCAAATGCACTTCTACAGCGTCTACAACCTCTGCAATCAATTCTAAGCTTGTTATTAAGCACGTGCTAGTAAAGGCATGCTTATCAGGGATAAAATTATTAAATTTTGATCGACACTAGGTATTATAGTAGTACAGTAATATTTCCTAGAGTTAATATTTACTGAAAAACCTTTCAGACGTTTTGACGCACCTTAATACTAAACTATTAAACTTGAGTTTTTTAGATGGAAAAAAATTTAATATTGCAGTTTTATATGGATAAATAGGTTCAAAATGCACTTTTGCAGCTCCTATAACCTCTACAATCAATTCTAATCCTGTTAGTGATCACCTGTTAGTGAAGGCATGCTTAACAGGGAAAAAATTATTAAATTTTGATCGACACTAGGTATTATAGTAGTACAGTAATATTTCCTAGAGTTAATATTTACTGAAAAACCTTTCAGACGTTTTGACGCACCTTAATACTAAACTATTAAACTTGAAATTTTAGATGCAGAAAAATTTAATATAGCAGCTTTATATGGCTAAATAGGCTCAAAATGCACTCCAACAGCGTGTATAACCTCTACAATCAATTCTAAGCTTGTTATTGAGCACCTGGTAGTGAAGGCACGCTTACCAGGTATAAAATTATTATATTTTGATCGGCACTAAGTATTAGTATAGTATAGTACTACAATAATTATATTATTATATATACTTCTGGTTGGGTTAGTTCCCCTTTCTGCACTGCGGCCTAAAAGACCTATTGTGCACATCCCAGTGCTTCACCTAGCCTCACAGAGGTATTCCGATGTCCTCAAAAAAGCTTCCTAGTGAGTTTAGTGAGGTGTTTATCAGCAGTTCGGGTTCAATTGTTGTTTCCCCAAAGTGTTTATGTCGCAGAGTTATGAGTTCCTCGCACTCGCATATCCAGTGGATTGGAGTCTCGTCCTCCTCTTCACAGAATCTGCATTCTGTGTTTGTTGCCACTCCTATTATGTGCATATGTTTGTTCATATAACAGTGTCCTGTAGTTATCCTTGTTATGTGTTTTATTTTCTCGCTTCCATTTTCCAGGAGTGCCAGTGTCGCTTTCTTGGACGGTTCCCCTATGAAGTTCCTAGAGTGCCTTGCTTTAGGGTAGTCGTGCCAGAATTTGCGATGTTTATCTCGTAACCAGCTTCTAGTTTGCTCCCTGATCATGCTATAAGCTATGTTACAGGTAGGCTCTGGTCCTATCAGCTGGGTAGTGCTGGCTGATTTTGCTAATTTGTTTGCTTTTTCGTTGCCTATTATTCCTTGGTGACCTGGGACCCACAACAGGCTAAGTTTGTTGTGTTCTCCCAGTTGAACCAGTTTTTTTATGGCATTCATATACCAGTTCTGAGTTGAACTGGTTAGATGACAGCGCTTTTAAAACTGCTTGGCTGTCCGTCAGGATGTGTATTCTCCTGCCTTTGTAGGATCTCTGCACCATTAATTGGGCGCAGGTTAGAATTGCTGTTACCTCGGTCTGGAATACTGTTGCATATTGTCCCAGGTTTATGCTTATTGCATTTCCTGGTCCCGTACCATAAATGCCCAGACCTGTTCCATTTTCTGTTCTTGATCCGTCTGTGTACCAGACTTCCCCCTTTAGTTTGGTTAACACTTCTTCCTCGTTCCACTCTTCCCGCTCTGGAAGATATACTTCAAACGGTTTTTGGAACTGGTAGGATGTCTTTATTTTGTCGGACTTCATCTGCAGGATGAGGTTTTCACGTAATCGGTTAAAGATTTCGGTATGGTATCCTCGATGTCCAGGATAACGATCATACCCTTGTGTTTTCAGCCTATATGCCCCTAGTCTCGCTTCCGCCTCTACTTTTTTTTTTTTTAAAGGGGGGGATGGTCCCACCACATACCCCTGCCCTGACACGGACAGCCATCCATTACCAGAGAATAGTGACTTGAAGACTTGAGGGAACCTTGTTAACCCTATCGAATCTTTATTATTCTAATTTACAATGCCTCTATGCTTAAGGTTAGTATGTGGAGATCAATCCAAAATCGATTCCTAGCGTAGCTAGTGAAAGCTCGATGTCAGGGTACCTTTGACTTACCCCTGAATTCCAATATGGGAGAGTTCCTAACTGAAAATTGAATTGCCTCTAGTCTGCTCCTGCCTGTAATGAACTTAACCTATCTTAACCTAAGAGCCTACCTATTCTATAAGTAACTTAACCTAACCTAAGTAATTCCTATGCTACAATCTGAGGAACCTGAAACCTTGAAAAACCTGAAAAGCGTATACCGGGGTGCAATGGCATACTGTTCCCTCTGCTTGTGATATACTCGCTTTTTACAGAACTGCTTCTCGCTGTCGTGCGTTAGGGCAGTTTTGTAATTTTTAACGCCACCTCGTGCGTTTCCTTCTCGGCCCCGTCCGGCATAGCAGGGTGCCGACCGGCCGGCCTATCGTCGCACGATCCCGCATAGATGCTTCCTGGTTTAGAGAGGAACGTCGTCTTCCTCACTTCTAGGGCTTCTGTGCCCACCACCCTTTACCGGCCCACCCAAGTTCGTGCTTATTACTATTGAGGTTATTGTTTTCCTGAGGGCCGAAACTTGGCCGCCAAGGAAACCGTCGGTTCCGCAGCTTTCGCTACTCTTGTGGGATTGGCCGTGCCGTGCGTCTCTCCTGTGGCCCTCCAGAGCCAGCGTTTCCGCGGTAGTCGCGAGCCACTGGGCGGCGCACGGCTCGTCCAACGAACCGATAGGGCGTCGGTCGACGAACTCCAGCCTCGAACACCTCAGGGTCCCAAGCCTCATTACAAACCTATTCTAGCTTATTGCCTATCTTAGACTAGCTTATTCTAGCTTATTTACTTGCCTTTGGTCCATAAAGTACGCCTGGCTCACTGCTTAAACTAGCACTATTAGGAGTCTATTTCTCGATTAACTTAGCCAGTAAGTTGACGTCATTCCCTAGCATTAACACTACCTCCGCAGCTGTGTTAGGCCATTGGTTTATTTTGTCCTCCAGTTCTAATCTTTCTTCGTCGTATATAGCGCATTCCATCACCCTGTGTTTTGGGGAGTCTATCTCGTCGCATATGTCGCATTGCGCATCTTCGCTTTTTCCGATCCGGTAGAGGTGTACGCCTAGCTCCCCGTGTCCGCTCAGTAATCGGGTGGTTTTCGTCTCAAGGCCTATTTGACACTCCTCTGTCCATCTCGTGATGTCAGGTATTAGCTCGTATTGGTACCTCCCCTTTTCGGCTTGGTCCCATTCTAGTTGCCACTTTCTTCTTATTCTCGCCTCCACTTCTGATCTTAAGGCCGTCCAGTATCTGTAGTCTCTTGCTACTATCTGTTGCCCCAGTAAGTTTGCTTCGCCAGTTCTTTTGAGTTCTTTCATGGATTTTAGATGTTCTATTGTCAGGTGTAACGGAGGAATCTTCGCTAACACACAGAGACTTTCGTTGGGCGTGGTGACGTATGCGCCCAATATCGCTCTTAGGCATACTGCTTGGGTGGACCTGAATATTCTTTTATTGCTCAATATTGCCAATCTGTGTCCCCATATCTCGATCCCGTAAGTGATAATGGGAATGATTGCGCGTTCGTATATCGTTCTGAGGGAGTTTTGCAGCCGGTCGATCCTCCCCCAGTTTCTGTAAGTGAATCTCCTCAGGGTGTGGAAGATGTTTCTCGCTTTGCTGTTTGCGTATTCTATATGTTTTTTGAAGTTGAGTTTCTCGTCCATATATATCCCTAGATATTTCATATGTCTTTCTCTGCGTATGGGGTGGTTGCCCAGACGTACGACAGGGTTTTTATTCATGGGTTTGGAGGAGTATATCACGTACTTGGTCTTTTCTCTTGATATACCTAGCTTGTTACTTGCTGCCCACTCGGCAAGGATGTTTAAGCATTGCCTCGCCTTGTCCTCTAGTTCGGTCCTTGTAGTCGCATGTATCGAGATAGCCACGTCGTTCGCGTATGCTATCGCTGTCGTATTTTCAGGCCACTGTTCTCTTAGCAGGGAGTCCATTACGACGTTCCATAGGAATGGTCCTAACACAGATCCTTGCGGGCAACCCTTAGTGATGTCTTTGGCAGTTTCCGAGTATGTTGCCGTGTACCTTACCTTCCTGTCTCTTAGGTAGCTTTTTAACATTTTCATAATCGCGGCTGGGGTCTGTTTCCCCTCTAATTCCACGATTAGACTTGGCCACCATAGGTTGTCGAATGCCCCTGAAATGTCCGCGTAAATCACCATAGTGTGTTTTTCGGCCGCTTTTATGTGTTCGGTTAGCGCTGTTATGGCATCGATGGTTGACTTCCCCGGTCTGAAGCCGTATTGCCTGCTGTTAAAGAATTCCCTTTCTGGGCGCGCTTCGATGATTTTCCGAATGACTATTCTCTCTAGGGCTTTCCCTAGTTCGCTAAGTAGCGTGATAGGTCTTAGCGATTTGGGGTCTTTGGGATCCTTGTCTGGTGATTTCCTAATCGTAATGAGGCTACCCGTTTTCCACCTGTTAGGGAAGTATCCTTGCTCTAGACAGGCCCTGAACAGTCTCAGTAGTTCGTTCTTAATCTCGGGGTAGCACATTCCAAGATTTTGCCGTGAACTTGGTCCGCACCTGGCGCTTTGTAAGGCGTGATGCGCGTTATCGCCTCGTCGAGATCTTCTTCGGAGATTTCGCATTCTTGCTGATCGTCTCCTAGGCAATTTTGCGCTCTCGCTCTCGTTTCTCTGTGTGCCGGCGTGTCGCTGTCTGGATCATCGTCCGGCATAAGCTTGTTTACTATCTCTTCAAGAGTGTCTTGCATGACCTCGGTGGTCGATCCGTCTGATTTTAGTACGCTGGATGTTGTTGTCATTAGTTTTATTTTATTTGCCGCTAATCTATAGATGGTGCCCCATGGGTTCTTTTGTAAGTCTTCCTCTACAAACGTTTTCCACGTGTTGATCTTTGCCTTCTCAATCTCTAGCTTGTACTCGGCAAGAGCCTGCAGGTAGGTTTCGTGGGCTTCCTCTGTGGGCTCGTTCCTTCGCCTTCGCGTTTGATATGTCTTTCTGCGTGTTTTGACACCTGTTTTGAGAGTTTGCAGGCGCGCTGACCACCATGGGTTTCCCTATTCGTTACTTTGGATGTCTTGCATGACTTGCCGGTAATTATTAATATCTCCTTTGTGAGGGTTTCTACATATTCGTCTATTTGCTCTGTGTTGTTTATTTGTTTTAGCTCTAACTTTTCTCTTATCTTGGGTACGTATCTTTCAAGTGCTTCCGCGTCTACATTCCGAATATTGTACTTCATCTCGGGCTTGATGTTTTCCGGTCTCAGGGTGATTTTTAGCTCGATGTATCTGTAATCACTTTGGATCTTCCCTGGTAGCACTTTCCAGTATGCAGTGTCTATCATAATACCTCCACTTGCTACGGTTACGTCGATGTTCTCTTCTCCGTGGCGGTGGAGAAGGTGTATGGCTCGTTTGCCTTATTTAGAATGTACAAGTTGTTTCTTGTGATCCAGTTCTCCAAGGCTTCGCCCCTTTGGTCTGTTCGTTTGGACTGCCATGACTTCGATTTACTGTTGGCATCACCCATTATTAGTATGGGGACGTTTCTGTATGTGTCTATTATTTCTTGGAGGTTCCTGAGGTCTTGATGTATGTTCCCGTCCCAAGTAAAGTACACGCTTACCACTATGTACTGTTTCGAGTGGTATCTGATTTCGCACGCTGCAATCCATCTTGTCGTGAAGTTGTTCAGCGCTAGCACCTCGAGTTCTTTGTCCAGTACCACAATTGAGGCTAAGGGCCTAACTTTGTTGGTATGAATTGTTCTGCACTGGTTAATTCCCGGTATTCTGTAGCTATTATCTTTATTTACCGAATACGGTTCCTGCCTCTACTCTTAGGTGTAATGGGGGAAGGTTCAGCAAGGCTTCTAACGCCGCTGTCGGGGTTGTTGACATTGCCCCCGTTATTCCAATACAGGCCATTCTCTGTATTTTGCTAAGTAAGTTCTTATTTTTAATATTGCTTGCCTTGTGCCACCATACCAAGGATGCATAGGTTATCGTTGGTATAATGACTCTTGTGAAGAGCCAGTATACCATTTTTGGTGACAGTCCCCATGTTTTTACAAACATTCTTCTGCAGGTCCAGAATGCTCTGCAGCCTTTGCTTGTAACATGTTCCATATGGTGTTTGAATGTCAATTTGGTGTCTAAAATCACACCCAAATATTTGACTTTCTCCACCATCTGTAGTTCTTTTCCGTATAGTTTTAGTTTCCTATACTTGTTTTTCTTCCTTCTTGTGATTGACAGAAGCGAGGTCTTTTTCGGGTTGACCGATAGTCCCTTGGCTTCACACCATCTTTCCACAATGTTGAGGGCCAATTGCATTCTTTCGAATACTACGCCCTCAAATTTTCCGTGTATGTAGATGGTGATGTCGTCAGCGTAGCCCTGTGTGTATAAGCCCCTCTCCTCTAGTTCCCGTAGAAGGCCATCCCCCACGAGGTTCCACAGTAGAGATGACAATACCCCTCCTTGTGGGCACCCTCTGGTTACCGACACTTTCACGGTTGTCTTATAAAGAGAAGTGGTTATGACTCTGCTTTTAAGCATGTTTAGTATCCATCTGCTCAGGGTGTCGTTTATTCCCCTGCTATTCAAGGCTAGATGAATTGAGTCGAACGAGGTGTTGTCAAAAGCACCTTCGATGTCCAGAAAGGCTCCTAGGCCAAAGTCTTTGGATTGTATAGTTTTTTCCCCCTTGCTGACTAGTTCGTGTATAGCCAGTTCGCAGGATTTTCCTGATTGGTAGGCATATTGGTATCTATGTAATGGAGAAATCACCAGTACTTCGTCCCTTATATACCTGTCAATTAACTTTTCTAGCGTCTTCAGAATGAATGACGTCAGATTTATTGGTCGGTAAGATTTCGCCTGGGCATAGCTTTCCTTTTCCGGCTTTGGTATAAATACCACTCTCACTTTTCTCCAGCTTGCTGGTATGTAACCTAGGGCCAGACTTGCCCTTAGCATTGCACATAGACGGGTGGATAGTTCACCCCACCCCTGAGTGAGTAGAGCTGGGTAGATCCCGTCTCCACCTGGAGCTTTAAATGGTTCAAAACTGTGTAATGCCCATTTAAGTTTTGTTATGTTTATCACTTGATGTGCTGTCTTCCAGTTCTCTTGTGTGGCCCTGCGTAAAGGTATTTCTACACCGTGATCACTGGTATTATCTTCTTGTAATAGTATACTGCCTGGGAAGTGTGCCTGTAGTAAAACTGCCAGTGTTTCTTTCCCAGTTTCCGTGTATCCTTCTTCAGGTTTTTTTAGTGTTCCCACTATCTGTGGTCTATCTTTCGCTAGCGCTTTTTGGAGTTTTGCACATTCTGGTGTCTTGTCGATTCCCTTGCAGTACTCCCTCCATGAGGATCGTTTTGCTTTCCTCACTTCGTTATTGTATTTTGTAAGGACTTCTTTATAAGGTTCCCACTTCCCTGTCCTTTTTGCTTTGTTAAATAGCCTTCTTGTCTCCACCCGCAGCTCTGAAAGTCGACCGTTCCACCATGGAACATCTCTGGTTGACCTTCTGGAAGTTGCAGTACAACTCGATTCGAAGGAATTTATCAGTGATTCAGCGATGGCATCTGCCATTGTTTCTAATTCAACAGTGTTACTGGCCCTGGAGGGGCAATCCTGTAGTGCCTGCTTAAGGTTCTCTTTATATGACCCCCAGTTGCAGTTTCTGGGATTCCTGTACTCCAGGTCGGTTAGCACTGGTGTTTTGATGTCAAATCTGATGTATCTGTGGTCCGAGAGCGATGGCTCTTCAGATACATACCATTTTTCTACCATGTTTGCCATAGCTGTAGTGGCTATAGTTATATCAATGACCTCCATTCTAACACTAGTTAAAAATGTGGGTTCATTGCCTAGATTCATTGTCAAGTGCTTATTTTCTAAAAAGAAATCAAGGAGTGACTCACCTCTGGGGTTGGTGTTATTGCTTCTCCACGCTATGTGGTGAGCGTTTGCATCACATCCTAGTAGTAGCTGCAGATTCGCCCCTCTGCAGTGTCCTACTAGCTTTCTCATCTCAGGAGTGGGTGGATCTTCTGGCTGGTCATATGGGAGGTATACGGATCCGATAATGAGTTCCCTCTCGTTCCCTTCCATAGCCATTTTGGTTTTGACTGCCACAAGATCCCTACAAGAAAGGTCTCTTAATGTGATCAGATTCAAATTTGATTTAGCAAGTATGCAGGTTCTAGGCATGACTTCATCGGAGCTGTGCAGAGTCCAGCCCTTGGTCATCCGAAGTCCCATTATTTTATTACCCTTAATCCAAGGTTCTTGAATTAATATAATATCAATATTATTTTTGATGGCATAAGCCTGTAAGACCGCCGATGCGTTTTTACAATGGTGTATATTTACCTGTAGCAGTTTCAGCGCCATAAAATTATTATATTTTGATCGGCACTAAGTATTAGTATAGTATAGTACTACAATAACATTTTTAGTAGTTAATATTTACTGAAAAACGTGCTTTTCAGACGTTTTAAGCAACGCAATACTAAACTATAAAACTTGAATTTTTTAAATGCAGACAAATTTAATATTGCAGTTTTATATGTCTAAATGAGTTCCAAATGCACTCCTACAGCGTCTACAACCTCTACAATCAATTATGAGCTTGCTATTGAACACCTCTTAGTGAAGCTACGGTTACCAGGGATAAAATTATTATATTTTGATCGATACTAGGTATTATAGTAGTACAATAATATTTCCTAGAGTTAACATTTACTGAAAAACCTGCCTTTCAGACGTTTTAACGCACCTTAATACAAAACTATTGAATTTGAGTTTTTTGGATACAGAAAAATTTAATATTGTAGTTTTATATTGCTAAATTAGTTCCAAATGCACTTCTACAGCGTCTACAACCTCTGCAATCAATTCTAAGCTTGTTATTAAGCACGTGCTAGTAAAGGCATGCTTATCAGGGATAAAATTATTAAATTTTGATCGACACTAGGTATTATAGTAGTACAGTAATATTTCCTAGAGTTAATTTTTACTGAAAAACCTTTCAGACGTTTTGACGCACCTTAATACTAAACTATTAAACTTGAGTTTTTTAGATGCAAAAAAATTTAATATTGCAGTTTTATATGGCTAAATAGGTTCCAAATGCACTTTTGCAGCGCCTATAACCTCTACAATCAATTCTAATCCTGTTAGTGATCACCTGTTAGTGAAGGCATGCTTAACAGGGATAAAATTATTAAATTTTGATCGACACTAGGTATTATAGTAGTACAGTAATATTTCCTAGAGTTAATATTTACTGAAAAACCTTTCAGACGTTTTGACGCACCTTAATACTAAACTATTAAACTTGAAATTTTAGATGCAGAAAAATTTAATATAGCAGCTTTATATGGCTAAATAGGCTCAAAATGCACTCCAACAGCGTGTATAACCTCTACAATCAATTCTAAGCTTGTTATTGAGCACCTGGTAGTGAAGGCACGCTTACCAGGTATAAAATTATTATATTTTGATCGGCAGTATTAGTATAGTATAGTACTACAATAATACTTTTAGTAGTTAATATTTACTGAAAAACGTGGTTTTCAGACGTTTTAAGTACCGCAATACTAAACTACAAAACTTCAATATTGCAGTGTTATATGTCTAAATGAGTTCCAATTGCACTCCTACAGCGTCTAAAACCTCTACAATCAATTCTAAGCCTGCTATTGAACACCTGTTAGTAAAGGTACGCTTACCAGGGGTGAAATTATTATATTTTGATCGACACTAGTTATTATAGTAGTACAATAATATTATTTGTAGTTAATATTTACTGAAAAACGTGCCTTTCAGACGTTTTCAAGTACTTTACTGCTAAACTATAGAAGTTGAATCCTTTGAATGCAGTCAAATTTAATATTACATTTTTGTATGGCTAGATGAGATCCAAATGCACTTCTACAGCGGCTACAACCTCTACAATCAATTGTAAGCCTATTATTAAGCACATGTTAGTAAAGGCACACTTAGCAGGGATAAAATTATTATATTTTTATCGACACTAAGGATTATAGTAGTACAATAATATTTTCTAAAATTAATCTTTACTGAAAAACGTGCTTTTCAGACGTTTTAACGCATCTTAATACTAAACTATTGAATTTGAACTATTTGGATGTAGAAAAGTTTAATATTGCAGTTTTATATGGCTAAATGAGTTTCAAATACACTCCTACACCGTGTACAACCTCTACAATCAATTCTAAGCTTGTTATTGAGCACCTGTTAGTGATGGCATGCGTATTAGAACTATAATTATTATATTTTGATCGACACTAGGTATTATAATAGTACAATAATATTTTCTATAGTTAATATTTATTGTAAAACGTGCTTTTCCGACGTTTTAACGCACCTTAATACTAAACTATTAAATTTGAATTTTTTGGATGCATAAAAATTTAATATTGCAATTTTATATGACTAAATGAGTTCCAAATGCACTCTTACAGCGTTTACAACCTCTACAATCAATTCTAAGCCAGTTATTGAGCACCTGATAGTGATGGCATTCTTAGTAGAGCTATAATTATTATATTATGTTGATTGACACTAGGTATTATAGTAGTACAATATTATTTACTTAAAAACGTGCTTTTCAGACGTTTTAAAGTACCTGAATGCTAAACTATTGTATTTGATCTATTTGGATGCAGAAAAAATTAATATTGCAGTTTTATATGGCTAAATGAGTTCCAAATGCTTGTATTTTGACCTTAGGTTTTGCTGTGCTGTAAGTAAGGGCACTCAGGCCTACAAGAGCATCTTTGTAAATTTAGCTATCAATTTTTATTTTAAATTTTATTTATTTATCTATTATCTATTTTGTACTACATAAATACTTAGTTTTTGGTAAATAGTCTGTTGATTGTGAAGTAATATTTAATTATTTTTAATTTTATCATTAATTTGAGTTATTGGAATGGTCGTGCTACTTTAATTTACAATGTCATCTAATATTTTAAGAATAGGCCATCTTAACGTTCAATTTTTGTTACCTAAAATTTCAGATTTAAAAGTTTTTATTGTGCAAAATAAAATAGACATACTTACTGTTTCAGAAACTTGGCTTAGTCCTGGCATATTGGATGAATTTGTGCATATCGAAGGTTATACTCTCTTAAGAAGGGATCGTGATGGAAGAGCAGGGGGTATTGGTATTTACATACGTCACTCAATGAGACATTCCTTAATTACAATACCACTCGATAATATTGAACAAAATTGGATTATTGTACATCATGGTAAGGAGAAATTGGTTTTGGGATCTCTGTAAAATCGACACCAAAGGGATTATGTACACTTTTTAAATGAGTTTGAAAACTCTCTTATTCATTGCTTGCCTTACTCAGATAACATAGTCGCCTTGGGTGATTTTAACATTGATTTTCCTAAATTTGAAAATCCGGCTACCGTAAGTTTACAAAATGTATTAGATTCTATGGACATGCATCAAATTATCAACCAGCCAAATAGAATTAATGCCTCTTCTTCTTTATTAATTGATTTGGTAATCGTGTCAAATTGCTGTTCGACAGCGGGGAGTAGTGTAGTTGACTGCCATTTTTCAGATCACGATTTGTCCTTTGTTGATATATGTACTACAGCGTCTGTTATCAAGCTAGTAGTACATACTTATAGAAATCTGAATGATATAAACCTAAAATTGCTATGATGATGATCTCTCTTTGATACAGTTTCAAAATCTTTTGTATATTTCGAATATAAATGACAAATTATCGTTTTTTAATCATAATATTATTGCTCTTTTTGATAAGCATGCTCCCTTCAAAACGAAAAAATTGAGTAACTCTCCTGTGCCGTGGTTGACGGATAATTTGAAGTTACTCATTTCATTAAGAAATAAGGCTAAAGAAAAGTTCAAGAGAACTAGGCTACCGCAGCAATGGGAGTGTTCAAACAGGAAAAAAAGCATATTTTTATTTTGTACTTAAAAATGATGGCGTGAAGGAGTTGTGGAAGCGGTTGGGTACCATTGGTCTTGGTAAAACCAAACCAATTCAAATTCCCGACAATTTATTGAATTCTAACAACATTAACAATTATTTCATAGACGGTATTTCTAATGCTGCCAATGTCAATCTGCCTTCCCTTGAAATGTACGACAGTAATGCCTATAAAAGTTTAAATTTTAATTTTACAATAGTTGATAGTGAAGATATACAGAAAATTATATTAGGTATTAAGTCAACTGCTCTGGGTAGTGATGGCATTGATATTAACATGATTCAGTTGTGTTGTCCAAATATAATTCCGTATGTAACGCATTTAATTAATTCATGTATTATTGATGGTATATTTCCACAGTGCTGGAAGAATTCCATAGTCAAACCAATACCGAAAATTAAACAACCAATTTAAAGATTTGAGGCCGATAAGCTTGCTTCCCGTACTGTCAAAGATCATGGAGAAGGTCATGAATAAACAGATTGCTGACTATGTTGATAGTAATAATATTTTACCTGCAGTACAATCTGGATTTAGGTAGGATTATAGCTGTACAACTGCTCAGCTAAATGTCACAGACGATATTCTTACTGCTGCGGAACAAGGCAAAATTACTGTTTTGGTTCTTTTGGACTTTAGTAAAGCCTTCGATACCGTTAATCATGACACATTGCTGACAATTTTAAAATTTATCGGTTTTGGTGCAAACGCTATTGCTTTAGTTGTGAGCTACTTAACTGGGCGAACACAGATGGTACAGTTGGCGAATACTTACTCTGAAATATTACTCATAACGCAAGGTGTTCCCCAAGGTTCCACTATAGGGCCTTTGTTGTACTCAATATATACATCAACTTTCATGAAGAATATAAAGTTTTGCAAAACACATATATACGCTGATGACACTCAACTATACTACTCCTTTAACATGCCTGATCTTGATGAAGCAATATATAAAATAAATTCAGATTTGCAGTATATCTGTGAGGTTTCCAGACAACATTCCTTGAGAATTAATCCAGACAAATCATCTGTCTTACTGTTTGGCAATAAAAATGTCTGTAATTTTTTGGCTAATTCTGTGAATGTTTATGTTGATCATGTAAGAATACCTGTGGTAGATAAAGTAAAAAGTCTCGGTCTTATTTTAGATAACACTTCCGTTCAGATAACGAAATACATTTCGTAGGGCTATATGCATCTTAGGGAACTATACCCTCACAGGTCGTACTTAAACATCACAATTAAAAAAATACTTTCTGAAGCGTTTGTGCTTTCCCAATTTAATTACTGTGTTCCAGTCTACCACCCAGCTATTGACAAGGTGATTGCGGACAAAATTCAGAAAGTTCAAAATGCGTGCCTTCGTTTCATCGATGGCATAAGAAAATTTGAACATATATCTCATAAACTGACGGATGCCAGCTGGTTAACTATGCATAATCGAAGGCTACTTCAATGTTCAACTCTTTTTTTATCAAATTTTAATTAATAAATGTCCGCCGTATTTATACAACAAAATCACTTTCAGGACAGACGTACATAATAATATTAATATTCGATTCCGAGGCCTAATTTCGCCGCCGCAGCACTCTACTGTCCGTTTTGAAAGATCTTCTTCTTATCAAATATATCATATTTACAATAACGTATTGAAGGATTACATATCCCTTAATTTTGGGCAATTTAAATACAAAATGCTTCATGACTTATTCCGCAATCAGTTAGGATGCAATTAGATGGACAATTAAGTATTTGATTAATGTGTTTGTTAACTTCCTTTGATTGTACTAGGTTTAATATATTGATAGTTGTATAGGTTTAATTTTGTCTAAACATTATTGTAGACTTGATCGTTACAGATAGTAGTGTAATTTAATTTAGGCAGTTTTTCAAATCTACTTTCATTTATTTTAATCAGGGTTTGGATGGAAGATCAGAGGGGTAGGATTTCCTACTACCAGCTGAATCTCGCCTTGTGGTTACCCGTTTGAGTTGATAGTGCTTTTCCTCTGTCATTTATTTTTATTGTGTATTTGCTCAACGGTAATAAAGAAAATTATTATTATTATTATTATTAAATGCACTCCTACAGCGTCTACAACCTTTACAATCAATTCTAAAGCTGTTATTGAGCACCTGATAGTGAAAACACGTTTACCAGGGTTAAAATTATAATATTTTGATCGAAATTAGGTATTATAATAGTACAATTATATTTCCGTAGTTAATATATACTAAAAAACGTGCTTTTCAGACGTTTTAATGGACCTTAATACTAAACTATTGAACTTGAATTTTATGGATGCAGAAAAAAATAATATTATTAGCGAGTCGCCTTTTTATTTATTTAATAAAATTAGTTTCAGATCTCATCTACATAATTTAAATATACGTTATAAAGATTTCATAAATACTCCATTTCATCGAACTGCTCTATTTGAAAGATGTTCCTCTTATAATGCAGGTAACATATATAATTCTCTACCACATTTTCTTAAATCTTTAACAATAAGTAAATTTAAAAAACAATTCAGGCTAATTACACAAATAATATAATTGGTTTTAGCTGTAGCTACTTAGTTTTTGTACAGTCTGCACTGGCAACTTAGAAATAATATGTAATACTAGCTGGCCCGGCAAACGTTGTTCTGCCCAAAAAGAATTTGTCTCTGAAACCCCGTATAGAGTTTTAATTTTATGTCAATTACATCATCTTGGACTTAAAAATGAATGCCATTTTCGCAATCAACGTCCCAAGAAACCTCAATAACGACACCCATATCGATTTTTAGGCTTATTTACTCTATTTCACTCCCTAAGGGTTAGCGGACCCGACAGACGTTGTCCTGCCAGAACGTTGGTTTGCCTGCTAGTAGCGGGTTCAGCAAACGTTTTTTCAAAATTCGAATTTTCGATTTTTAAAATTTTAAAAAATATTGGAGTTTAGAAGGAGTTCAGTCACATACACACGTACAGAAGAATTATATATATGAAGATAAAGATTTTCATTTTAAAAAATACTCTGGGGCGGCGGGGGTGGGGCTGAAATGTTGGGGTTTGCCTGCTATTAGCAGGTTCAGCAAAGTTTTTTTCGATTTTTCGATTCTTTTTATTTTAAAAAATATTGGGGGGGGGGTTAAATTTTGGGGTTATATGTTCTCATATGCGAGAAATCTTAAAAAAAATAAAAAACGAAATTCGTCAAAAATTTTTTAAAAAAATTTCTAGAACCCGATTGCAGCGCCACCTACCGGGTCTAATTGTGAATCTAAACCATCCAGAGACCCACTCGGTCCAGCCGTTTAGAAGGAGTTCAGTTACATACACACGTACAGAAGAATTATATATATAAAGATAATTAGAGATTTTTGCCAGAGTAAGCACGTCTACACTAACAGGTGCTCAAATACTGGCTAAGAATTGACTACAGTGTTAATAGGTCTTATAATAGTATATTTGGAATCAATCTAACCATATATTACTTCTGTATTAAATTTTTCTGCATCTAGAAAATTACAGTTCAAAAGTTTAGCATTTAGGTAAGTTAAAACGTCTGAAAAGCACGGTTTGCAGTAAATATTAACTACGCAAATGCTTATTGTACTACTATAATGGCTACTGCTGACCAAAATATAATAATTATTGCCAGAGTAAGCGCTTCTACACTAATAGGTGCTGAATTACTGGTTAAGAATTGACTGCTGTGTTGATAGGTCTTGTAATAGTATATGTGGAGTTAATCTAACCATTTATTACTACTGTATTAAATTTTTCTGCATCTAAAAAATTCAGATTTGAAAGTTTAGCATTTAGGTACGTTAAAACGTCTGAAAAGCACGTTTTGCAGTAAATATTAACTAAGTGAATGATTATTGTACTACTATAATGGCTACTGCAACCCATATTTAAGAATTATTGCCAGAGTAAACGCGTCTACACTAACAGGTGCTCAATCACTGGCTAAGAATTGGCTGCAGTGTTAATAGGTCCTGTAATAGTATATTTGGAATCAATCTAACTATATATTACGACAGTATTAAATGTTTCTGCATCTAAAAGATTCAAGTTCAAAAGTGTCGCATTTAGGTACCGTAAAACATCTGAAAAGCACGTTTTGCAGTAAATATTAACTGCGTAAATGCTTATTGTACTACTACAATGGCTACTGATGACCAAAATATAATAATTATTGCCAGAGTAAGCGCGTCTACACTAAGAGGTGCTCAATTACTGGCTAAGAATTGACTCCAGTGTTAATAGGTTTTATAATAGTATATTTGGAACCAATGTAAAAATAAATTACTACTGTATTAAATTTTTCTGCATTTAGAACAATCAAGTTCAAAAGTTTAGCATTTAGGTACGTTAAAACGTCTAAAAACGACGGTTTGCAGTAAATATCTACGTAGCTAGATGATTAGTGTACTACTATAATGGCTACTGCTGACCAATATATAATATATATTGCCAGAGTAAGCGCGTCTACACTAACAGGTGCTCAATTACTGGCTAAAAATTGACTGCAGTGTTAATAGGTCTTGTAATAGTATATTTGGTATCAATCTAACAATATATTACTACTGTATTAAGTTTTTCTGCATCTAAAAATTTGAAGTACAAAAGTATAGCATTTAGGTACGTTAAAACGTCTGAAAAGGACGTTTTGCAGTAAATATTATATTAAATAATTATTGTACTACTATGGTGGCTACCGCTGACCAAAATATAATAATTATTGCCAGAGTAAGCGCTTCTTCACTAACAGGTGCTCAATTACTGGCTAAGAATTGACTGCAGTGTTTAGAGGTTTTGTAATAGTATATTTGGAATCAATCTAACCATATATTACTACAGTATTAAATGTTTCTGCATCTAAAAAATTCAAGTTTAAAAGTGTCGCATTCAGGTACCGTAAAACGTCTGAAAAGCACGGTTTCCAGTAAATATTAACTGCGTAAATGCTTATTGTACTACTACAATGGCTAGTGATGACCAAAATATAATAAATTGCCAGAGTAAGCGCGTCTACACTAACAGGTGCTCAATTACTGGCTAAGAATTGACTACAGCGTTAATAGGTCTTATAATAGTATATTTGGAACCAATCTAAAAATATATTACTACTGTATTAAATTTTTCTGCATTTAGAACTATCAAGTTCAAAAGTTTAGCATTTAGGTACGTTAAAACGTCTAAAAACGACGGTTTGCAGTAAATATTAGCTACGTAGATCAGGGCTGTCCAATTTCAAGGAACCCAAGGGCCACTGTAAAAAATTTGATGGTTACGAGGGCCGCACCTTAAAATGTGTCGTATCCGACTTTGTGAGTGATTTGTAATAAATATAAAACGTGTATATTTTGATACTAATTTTTATTTATACCAGAAGCTTAGGTTACATTACAAAAAGCATTAAAACATAAAAGAGATATACAGAGTGTTTCTGAGGTAACCGACAAACTTACACCGTATGTTCTAGAAGTGATTCTAAACCAAAAAAAAAATCCATTTCCCTTTAAGTTAATTCCTTTCCCTTCTTGAGATACTGACAAAAGAAAAAAAAATACGTATGGAGATGTGATGTTTTACCCCCTTACTAAGGGCGTCAAAGATTTACCCTTCGGGTTAAGCTCAAATCGGAGAAATACGTTCACTCAAATATATATTCGATTAGGTAACACACCAGATAATTACCAAAACAAATATAATGTTTTTAGCTAGTTACAATTATTAATTAAAAATAAATCTGAGTTGTACATTATTTAAAATTAACATGTTCTTCTGGAACGGTGTCTGGTTTCGTGGGTCGATCTGCAACCGGAGGGAACCGGCGAGTGTTGCGGGTCCCTATTGGTAGTCCGCCTGTACGCACGCCGATGCTTCGGGAAATGGGCTGAGTGAGTCTTTTGTTCCTGCAAACTTGACCTTCCACTCAGCAGTGATTTTAAGCTGTAATTTTCCGATGAATTTAGCGATTTTAAGGGTTACCTGAGGCTGGCGTTAGTGCCTTAATCCTGGTGCAGAGGTTGCTGGTACTTTCGGCGTCGTTCATGGAGCGAACGCGGTGTCAACTCCTGCAGATGGAATTTATTCGCCTTGAGCCGGAAAATGATGTTGACATTCCCCCGGTAGGGAATTTGCGGGCTGCGGAATCGAACGCCTTTAAATTACCAAAAAGAGGCCCTGCTTGTGAGTTTATGGCGGCTACAGGACTCTAGCCACCCACAAGCGGGATAGAGGCTGCGATTCCTACAGGTTACAGGTTTAATTATTAGTAAAATGACGTTATGAAGAGTATTTCATCTCTCGGGGAGCCGGGATTTGCGTTTAAAAATTAGGCGGTCGAAAATTGCTTTTAAGCAGTAAGCCCTGCAAGACAGTACAGCGTATTAAGACAGGGTTAAAGCCTTAGAAATTCGATTTTCCAGAAAAGTTCAACAATCAAGGTAAAATTGAATTCTAGCGGTCTTGCTCTAGCGGAAAATTTGAACTTCTCGGGCTGACAGTACAAAACGTCATCTCCCTTGAAGCCTGGTCTGGTAAGGGTTGGAGGCCTACTCCGTTAGACAGTTTAGCGTGTCAGACCGGAGAGCCCAGGTAGAAAAGGAGAGGACATAATCAGGACTGGTGCACTCAAGGGGGAATTCTATCCGCGTTCCGCAAAAATATCCTGGCGGGCCGCATGCGGCCCGCGGGCCACGTGTTGGACAGCCCTGACGTAGATGATTAGTGTACAACTATAATGGCTACTGCTGACCAAAATATAATAATTATTGCCAGAATAAGCGCGTCTACACTAACAGGTGCTCAAATACTGGCTAAGAATTGACTACAGTGTTAATAGGTCTTATAATAGTATATTTGGAATCAATCTAACCATATATTACTTCTGTATTAAATTTTTCTGCATCTAGAAAATTACAGTTCAAAAGTTTAGCATTTAGGTAAGTTAAAACGTCTGAAAAGCACGGTTTGCAGTAAATATTAACTACGCAAATGCTTATTGTACTACTATAATGGCTACTGCTGACCAAAATATAATAATTATTGCCAGAGTAAGCGCTTCTACACTAATAGGTGCTGAATTACTGGTTAAGAATTGACTGCTGTGTTGATAGGTCTTGTAATAGTATATGTGGAGTTAATCTAACCATTTATTACTACTGTATTAAATTTTTCTGCATCTAAAAAATTCAGATTTGAAAGTTTAGCATTTAGGTACGTTAAAACGTCTGAAAAGCACGTTTTGCAGTAAATATTAACTAAGTGAATGATTATTGTACTACTATAATGGCTACTGCAACCCATATTTAAGAATTATTGCCAGAGTAAACGCGTCTACACTAACAGGTGCTCAATCACTGGCTAAGAATTGGCTGCAGTGTTAATAGGTCCTGTAATAGTATATTTGGAATCAATCTAACTATATATTACGACAGTATTAAATGTTTCTGCATCTAAAAGATTCAAGTTCAAAAGTGTCGCATTTAGGTACCGTAAAACATCTGAAAAGCACGTTTTGCAGTAAATATTAACTGCGTAAATGCTTATTGTACTACTACAATGGCTACTGATGACCAAAATATAATAATTATTGCCAGAGTAAGCGCGTCTACACTAAGAGGTGCTCAATTACTGGCTAAGAATTGACTCCAGTGTTAATAGGTTTTATAATAGTATATTTGGAACCAATGTAAAAATAAATTACTACTGTATTAAATTTTTCTGCATTTAGAACAATCAAGTTCAAAAGTTTAGCATTTAGGTACGTTAAAACGTCTAAAAACGACGGTTTGCAGTAAATATCTACGTAGCTAGATGATTAGTGTACTACTATAATGGCTACTGCTGACCAATATATAATATATATTGCCAGAGTAAGCGCGTCTACACTAACAGGTGCTCAATTACTGGCTAAAAATTGACTGCAGTGTTAATAGGTCTTGTAATAGTATATTTGGTATCAATCTAACAATATATTACTACTGTATTAAGTTTTTCTGCATCTAAAAATTTTAAGTACAAAAGTATAGCATTTAGGTACGTCAAAACGTCTGAAAAGGACGTTTTGCAGTAAATATTATATTAAATAATTATTGTACTACTATGGTGGCTACCGCTGACCAAAATATAATAATTATTGCCAGAGTAAGCGCTTCTTCACTAACAGGTGCTCAATTACTGGCTAAGAATTGACTGCAGTGTTTAGAGGTTTTGTAATAGTATATTTGGAATCAATCTAACCATATATTACTACAGTATTAAATGTTTCTGCATCTAAAAAATTCAAGTTTAAAAGTGTCGCATTCAGGTACCGTAAAACGTCTGAAAAGCACGGTTTCCAGTAAATATTAACTGCGTAAATGCTTATTGTACTACTACAATGGCTAGTGATGACCAAAATATAATAAATTGCCAGAGTAAGCGCGTCTACACTAACAGGTGCTCAATTACTGGCTAAGAATTGACTACAGCGTTAATAGGTCTTATAATAGTATATTTGGAACCAATCTAAAAATATATTACTACTGTATTAAATTTTTCTGCATTTAGAACTATCAAGTTCAAAAGTTTAGCATTTAGGTACGTTAAAACGTCTAAAAACGACGGTTTGCAGTAAATATTAGCTACGTAGATCAGGGCTGTCCAATTTCAAGGAACCCAAGGGCCACTGTAAAAAATTTGATGGTTACGAGGGCCGCACCTTAAAATGTGTCGTATCCGACTTTGTGAGTGATTTGTAATAAATATAAAACGTGTATATTTTGATACTAATTTTTATTTATACCAGAAGCTTAGGTTACATTA
Organism: Agriotes lineatus; assembly: GCA_940337035.1. NCBI lineage: Eukaryota > Metazoa > Arthropoda > Insecta > Coleoptera > Elateridae > Agriotes > Agriotes lineatus. The sequence goes on from CALNHX010000841.1 coordinate 231,286, forward strand.
CAAAAAGCATTAAAACATAAAAGAGATATACAGAGTGTTTCTGAGGTAACCGACAAACTTACACCGTATGTTCTAGAAGTGATTCTAAACCAAAAAAAAATCCATTTCCCTTTAAGTTAATTCCTTTCCCTTCTTGAGATACTGACAAAAGAAAAAAAATTACGTATGGAGATGTGATGTTTTACCCCCTTACTAAGGGCGTCAAAGATTTACCCTTCGGGTTAAGCTCAAATCGGAGAAATACGTTCACTCAAATATATATTCGATTAGGTAACACACCAGATAATTACCAAAACAAATATAATGTTTTTAGCTAGTTACAATTATTAATTAAAAATAAATCTGAGTTGTACATTATTTAAAATTAACATGTTCTTCTGGAACGGTGTCTGGTTTCGTGGGTCGATCTGCAACCGGAGGGAACCGGCGAGTGTTGCGGGTCCCTATTGGTAGTCCGCCTGTACGCACGCCGATGCTTCGGGAAATGGGCTGAGTGAGTCTTTTGTTCCTGCAAACTTGACCTTCCACTCAGCAGTGATTTTAAGCTGTAATTTTCCGATGAATTTAGCGATTTTAAGGGTTACCTGAGGCTGGCGTTAGTGCCTTAATCCTGGTGCAGAGGTTGCTGGTACTTTCGGCGTCGTTCATGGAGCGAACGCGGTGTCAACTCCTGCAGATGGAATTTATTCGCCTTGAGCCGGAAAATGATGTTGACATTCCCCCGGTAGGGAATTTGCGGGCTGCGGAATCGAACGCCTTTAAATTACCAAAAAGAGGCCCTGCTTGTGAGTTTATGGCGGCTACAGGACTCTAGCCACCCACAAGCGGGATAGAGGCTGCGATTCCTACAGGTTACAGGTTTAATTATTAGTAAAATGACGTTATGAAGAGTATTTCATCTCTCGGGGAGCCGGGATTTGCGTTTAAAAATTAGGCGGTCGAAAATTGCTTTTAAGCAGTAAGCCCTGCAAGACAGTACAGCGTATTAAGACAGGGTTAAAGCCTTAGAAATTCGATTTTCCAGAAAAGTTCAACAATCAAGGTAAAATTGAATTCTAGCGGTCTTGCTCTAGCGGAAAATTTGAACTTCTCGGGCTGACAGTACAACACGTCATCTCCCTTGAAGCCTGGTCTGGTAAGGGTTGGAGGCCTACTCCGTTAGACAGTTTAGCGTGTCAGACCGGAGAGCCCAGGTAGAAAAGGAGAGGACATAATCAGGACTGGTGCACTCAAGGGGGAATTCTATCCGCGTTCCGCAAAAATATCCTGGCGGGCCGCATGCGGCCCGCGGGCCACGTGTTGGACAGCCCTGACGTAGATGATTAGTGTACAACTATAATGGCTACTGCTGACCAAAATATAATAATTATTGCCAGAATAAGCGCGTCTACACTAACAGGTGCCCAATTACTGGCTAAGAATTGGCTGCAGTGTTAATAGGTCCTGTAATAGTATGTTTGGAATCAATCTAACTATATATTACTACAGTATTAAATGTTTCTGCATCTAAAAAATGCAAGTTCAAAAGTATCGCATTTAGGTACCTTAAATTAATAGGTCTTGTAATAGAATATTTTGAATCAGTCTAACCATATATTACTACTGTAATAAAAGTTTTCTGCATCTAGAAAATTCAGGTACAAAAGTTTAGCATTTAGGTACGTTAAAACGATCAAAGGGCAATTTTTGCCGTAAATATTAACTACGTAAATGATTATTGTACTACTATAGTGGCTACTGCTGTCCAAAAATATAATAATTATTGCCAGAGTAAGCACGTCTACACTAACAGGTGCTCAATTACTTACTAAGAATTGACTGCAGTGGTAATAGTATATTTGGAACGAAGACTACCACATACAATGGGATAACGCATCAATTGTAGCTAAAGAGGAAAACAAATTCCGTAGGAAGCTGAAAGAAGCTACATACATAGCGCTGGCAGTAGAACCAATTAGCCAGGCTAGCTCAGAACTAAAGCCCATTTGGATGCCACTACTGCGCAGAGAATTACAAAAATAGTCTACTGCGCATACAGCGGTAAGATATATATAATATAAAAGTTTACAACTAAAATATATAACCGCCCTGGTGGCCTAGTGGTTAGAGTGGCAGAGTAGTAATCACAGCGATCAGCGGTACCGGGTTCAAACCCCGGGGGAGTCACAGACTTACGTAGAAGAACGTATAATATCAGTCCTTCTCAGGACTAACCAGGAAGACCTGACGACGGGAGTAGATCAAAACTTTCGAAATGTTGTGTGATTTACACCCTAGACAGTGGAAAAAGTCCGAAAAACATATCAATCTAACCACATATATTACTATTGTATTAAATTTTTCTGCATCTAAAAAATTCAAGTTTAAAAGTATAGCATTTAGGTACGTTAAAACGTTTGAAAAGCACGTTTTGCAGTAAATATTAACTAAGTAAATGATTATTGTACTACTATAATGGCTACTTCTGACCAAAATAAAATAATTATTGCCAGAGTAAGCGCGTCTACACTAACAGGTGCTTAATTACTGGCTAAGAATTGACTGCAGTGTTAATAGGTCAAGTAATAGTATATGTAGAATCAATCTAAGCATATAATTATATTAAACTATAGACACGGCCTAATCACTATAATGAATAACATCTTATCAATAATAAACAGTAAATATTATTCAAATTGTAAACGACTTTCGACTCGTAAACACTTATGAGTAATATTGTTCTGCAAGATAGTTTAAACTCCAAACCTTAGTTCATAGTAGTTTTAACTTTAAACATTAGATAAAATAATAACCATATTATTTATAAGCACAATTGTAATAGCAGCAGTCAGTATTCGTATTGGCTTCTGCTAGCGATTTACCCAGAAGTTCGTGTTAAGTAATAAAATTATTTTTAAAACTTAAACCAAAGTTCATCTTATTTAATTGGCGCTGCGAACAAGATTGTCAAACGGAATTCAAACCGGTATATTTTAATATTTTATTGGCAATCTAAGAAGAAACCGTCTGGAGACTCCTGCACATTTTCCTGGACCAAGCCTGAAAGACTTCCATCTGCCGAAGGACTTCACTTGAGCGAAAATCGAGGATCAACCGCTGCAGTACGTTTCCACTGGACAACCCGCCCCAAAGGAACCTTCACCTACAGAAGCTTCTACAAGGCAATCCGCTAGGCATCTCGTAGAATGTTATTGGCACCCGTAGTTTTGTGTTTTTTTCCATACTTCCTATTGTTATACAATATTGCAAGTTAGTGTTTATAAAAGTCATCTTATGAACAAGTCAAGGGATCGATCCAGATGACCAATACAAAAAGTGCAAAATAAAAATACAAATAGTGATTCAAATTTAAATTCAGGCAATAAAATGGCTGTAAACCTTTCCGAATTAAATTTAGCTGGAGAAATTGTTCCTACCTACGAAGGAGGTTCAATAAATCTATCGTATTATATTCAACAATGCGAAAAATTTATAGATACTTATAAGATTAGTACAGAAGGTCAAGAGCATTGCTCTACCAATAAATTAATATTTGAACTATGTTGCTCAAAATTAGTTGGTTCTGTCCGTGAGACTATAATTGTTTCAAATTGCGTAACTTGGAAACAAGTTAAAAGCGCACTTCTAAATCGTTTTGGAGACCAAAGAAATGAAACGCTTTTAGAAAATGATTTAATTACTTGTTACCAATTTCAAAATGAAAATTACGAACAATATTATGAAAGAGTAAAATCTAAACTGCAACAGATTTTAGAACACGTTAGTATTAGGGAAGAAAATGCTAGTTTAAAAGTTTTTAAAACCGAAATGTACGAAACAAGAGCCCAAAATACATTTTGTGCTGGTCTTTTAGAACCATATCGATCGTTTATTTCAAATAAAACAGTAACCTCTTTAGAAGACGCACTCTCCCAATTACGAAAATATGATAACCACCAACAACAGGTAAACTTTTTAAATTTCATTCGAAGCAAGCAAGCTACAAAACCTCCCAGACAAATACAACAAACCCACAATGTACATAGACATGTGCCAAATAGGCAATTCTCATCCTTTGTAAACCCACAAACAGCTCAATTTTCTCGCTTTAATTACCCACAACCTACTCATGGTTCACATGTTCAACAAAATTCAAATCAGTTTCCTCGTGGCCCTATTAACATTCAAACTAGAAATGTTCCTCAAAAATTTTACACAAACTCTCAAGTTTTTGGTAAAAAACCAGATTATAAACCTACTCCTATGTCAGTAAATACCCGTAATACTGTACAAAGTAATAAAAATCAAACTCCCCAAACACAGTCTAATTATTTCAGAAGAACAGGTCTTCCAAATTTTATTGCTGAAGAACTGCATAATATAGAACAACCAGAAAATTGTGGATATAACCCTGATCCTTATGAAAATTACTACGATTCCTCTGAACACGATTTCGAGATTAATTATGAAGAAACTATGTCCAATGCATTAGATAATAATCAAGAAAATCAATGTGAAAATTTTCCCATACAAGCCTCGACAGAACAAACATTGACTTAAATGCAATCTTAAGTAAACCACAGTTACCATTCATTACTATACCCGAATTTAATCTTACAATATTAATCGACTCAGGCGCTTCTAATTCCATAATGAACCCTGAAATTGCTAACGATTATTTTAAAAATCATTCTTTCAGAAAACCTTTTCAAGTAAAAAGTTTAGATCAAATTGTTAATAATGACTGGAATATAGATTACCCCCTATTGGAAAATTATAACATAAACGAAAACATTAAATTTCATGTGTTTAAATGGCATGATAGATTCGACGCACTTTTAGGTAGTGAAGATTTTAGGAAGCTAGGTGCAAAGATCGATTATGATCATCAAAATTTAGAAATTAAAGGTATCAAAATTCCCTTTTTCTTTGAACTAAATCCCCAAAATTTTAAACCTGTTAAACAAAACACCAGAAGCTATATTAAAATACCCGTAGACATAGATGAAGGACAAATAGTTATTCCAAAAATCGAAATTAATAACTTCACTTTGCCAGAATCAATTTCTTACGCAAAAAATGATATATGTACAATTCCCTTGCAAGAAGTTCAAAACGTAGACATAAATTTTCACCAACAAATTAAGGTTCAACCTTTATATAATTTTGAATTAGGTAAACCAACATCAAACGCTCAAGAATTATATATTACAGAAATTATTAGAAAAGATCATCTAAATCCGGAAGAAAAAGTCGAAATTAGTGCTTTTTGTAAAAAGTTTAGAGATATATTTTACAACGAAAAATGTGATTTGTCATTTACTAATGCTGTAAAACATACGATTAGGACCAAAGATGAAGAACCAGTCTTTTCAAAATCCCATCGATACCCATACCATTTAAAAACGAAATTCAATCTCAAATAAAAAAACTTTTAGACAACAAAATTAGAAGACCAAGTATTTCACCATATAGCTCTCCGATTTGGATAGTACCTAAGAAATTAGACGCAAGCGGTAAGAAAAAATGGCGTTTAGTTATAGATTACCGAAAGCTTAATAAAAAAACAGTAGAAGATAAATATCCTCTGCCCCGCATTGACGAAATTTTAGATAATTTAGGTAGATGTAGTTATTTTTCAACACTTGACTTAGCACAAGGATTTCACCAACTAGAAATGGACCCCAAATCCATTGAAAAAACAGCCTTTAGCGTAGATAGTGGACATTATGAGTATCTTAGAATGCCCTTTGGACTCCGTAATGCCCCAAGTCTTTTACAAAATGTCTTAAAAAAGGAACTAAAATTGAGTCTAACGAACCAAGTTACTTAGAAGCTTTTGATAAATGCAAACAATTATTAACAAATGCCCCTATTCTTTCATATCCTGATTTTCATAAAACATTCACTTTAACTACAGATGCTTCCAACACAGCAATAGGTAGTGTACTTTCCCAAAACTCAAAACCAATTGCCTTTTATTCTCGTACCTTAAATACAGCAGAAAAAAACTATTCTACGATTGAGCGAGAATTACTTGCTATTGTAGATGCTGTAAAACACTTTAGACCCTATGTTTTTGGAAACCAGTTTATTATAGAAACCGACCATAAACCTCTAGTTTGGTTGTTTTCCCTAAAAGACGCAAATTCTAGACTAGTAAAATGGCGTTTACGACGTGAGGAGTATGATTATAAAATACAATATAAGAAAGGCAAAGAAAACCTAGTAGCTGATGCCCTGTCAAGAATCGAAATTAACACTCATAAAAATGAAAATAATTTAGATTCAATCTCCATTGTTAATAATGTTGACCCAAAGGACCAACATCATCCAGAATATCTTGATGAAATTATCAAATCTTGCGAAAAAGTTAATGACACTCCTTCTGACAATAATACACAACATACTGCGATTTCTAACCCTATTTTTACCATGACAATTTCAGAGAAACTTTTGAATCTTTTTAATAATAGAATCATTTTAAAATTAGGTGATGAAAACAAACTAATCAGTTCAAAACCCTTCAATAAAAATACGTATGAAATAACTATACGTAGAGGAAATGAGTTAGAAAGTTTGACAAACTATCTAAAACAAATTATAGACCCAAAATACCTTTACGGAATCTATTTTATAGACGAAGAAATAGAAAATAAGTTTAGAACAATTTGCCAACATTTATTCAATAATAACGTCAAAATTATTAAGAGTAACATTTTAGCAAAAGATATTGAAAATTCAGAAGCTCAATGTAATGTCATTAGAGAATATCACGAAACTAATCATAACGGTATAAATGAAACTTTTAGTAATTTGAAATTAAAATATTATTGGCCAAACATGCAAACCAAAATAAACAAAATTATTAATGAATGTGAAACTTGTCTCATAAGCAAATACGAAAGACGCCCGTATAAAACCCAATTTTTAGGTCCACTGTTAGCCAAAAGACCTTTTGATGTGATTCACATGGACACTTTCAGTTTTGATAATAGCAAATTTTTAACTATAATAGATCTTTTTTCGCGTTATACTCAAGCGTATTTCATTAAGGATGCTACAGGCATAACAATTCTCAACAAACTTAGACACTATTTCTCTCATCACGGCTATCCACGAAAAATAGTTTGTTACGAAGGAAAAGAGTTCAAAAATAAGGTATTCCAAGAATACTGCTCACTGTTCAAAATAGAAATTCATTTCACTACAAATTACAATCCAAATTCAAATTATCCTGTTGAGAGAGTTCATTCGACATTACTAGAAAAATTAAGAATATTAAAATCAAAGAATAAAAATGAACTTCCAAAAGAGTTAATGACAACTGCAGTAGTTACATACAATCAATCTGTTCATTCTAGTACTGGATTTACCCCATTTACGCTTTTATATGGCCCGTTTGAAAATTTAAACGCACACGAAATAGATTTAGATAAATCCATTTACGAATCATATAATCAGAAAAGAAAAGAAGAAATATTACCATTTTTTGAACAACTTTATCAAAAACAGACTAATGAAGCCAACAAAAATCTAGAAAAATTAATCAAGATAAAGAAGTTGTTAATTTCAATGAACCAGTTGCTTATTTCACACGTCAGAGAATACGAAAAACAGACCCCTATTATGATAAAGTAAATGTAACATCTATAGAGAAAAATAAGATTACAGGAATCAGAGAAAAAACAAATAGAAAAACCAATATTCATAATAGAAAAATTAAAAGGACTAAAAGAAAAATTTGTTCACAGACTCAGCCTCCTAGGTTGGAGTCAAGGCCTTCAAGTTCAAACCCTGAAAACTAATGGATTCTTTTCAGAAAATCTAGGTACAGTTAGGCTATTAAGTCACTATCATAAATTTTATTTTTACTTCAATATTACTGATTTAAGATTAGGATATCAAAAGTTATTAGAAAATGTAGTAACCCTAGAAACAAAAATTCAAAATTCCACTATGTTTGAATTACTCAACCTAACAAAAGACAATTGTAAACTAATAAAAACCGAACTATCAAAATTTAATTTTAGAAGAAAATGTGCCCTAATAGATGGTTTAGGAACCATAATAAAATACGTTACTGGCAATCCAGATAATAACGATTTAATAGAAATAAATAAAAATATAGAATCTCTAATCACTACACAAGGTAGAGTCATTAAACAAGTAAATAAATTCACTTCATTTGCGAACCATATTACTGATCGTTACATTCAGGATATTAATTCAATTCAAACTAATTTAAATTCATCAGCTCACGCTATCAACAAATTAAGTAGCATAGTCAATACTCAATTATCTCTCCAATATAATCAATACATAAGTCTCAAATTACTTAACATTCTTCGTAGTATTGAAAGAACCATTTCTTTTGCTACTAACGGAATAATTAATTTGGAAATTATTACTAATGATGAATTAATTGAAATTATTGATCACTTGAAAAATATCTATAAGCCAGCAGAATTACCTGAATTAGACTTGAATCATATGATAACAATAATAGAATTTTCTAAATTTCAAGTTATCTCAATTAATGAATCGATAACTTGCATAATGTATTTTCCTATCCTAAATGAGTCCTTACAACAATATTCTCGAGTTTATCCCATTCCAAATTCAGAAGATAAAATTTTAATTCCTCCCTACAAATATCATCTGCAAGGTGCACAAGGTGAACTATGGACTGACGAGAATTGCAAAAGTGTAATTAACGAAACAATTTGTTTACAAAGTCCAAAAATAAATAAATGCTTATTACTGTCAAAACTTAAAAATTGTACACATGCTCTAGTTAATAATAACTATAAATTATATACTCAGTTAGATAATGGTTTAATTTTACTTTCTTCTAAATCACCAGTTATTGTAACTGAAGAATGCAATAATAAAGTATATCCCACTAGTGTTAAGGAAAATGTTTTGTTAAATTCAGTAATAAATTGTAAAATTATATTAGACGGTAAGACTTTTGAAGGTGTATCTACAAAATTAATACATCACAATAATTTTAAATTATATAATGACAAAACTAATGTGGTTGTACATTTAAAACCAAAACATTTACATGATTTCGTTAGTTTAAAAGAAGAAACTAAATCACTTAAAAAAATTAGTAATGTTAATCCTGTATTTCATATAACACACTTTTCAATTACTATTGTACTTCTAATTTCATTTTGTACTGTATTAGTTATAATATTTGTACTTAGAAATAAGATAAAGGTGTTCTTTAAAACCAAACAACAAGATGAAGCCATATCGATGTCAACAATACCACCAAACACAAAGAACGAGGACGTTCTTCTTTAAAGGATGGACGAATTATATTTAAATATAGACACGGCCTAATCACTATAATGAATAACATCTTATCAATAATAAACAGTAAATATTATTCAAATTGTAAACGACTTTCGACTCGTAAACACTTATGAGTAATATTGTTCTGCAAGATAGTTTAAACTCCAAACCTTAGTTCATAGTAGTTTAAACTTTAAACATTAGATAAGATAATAACGATATTATTTATAAGCACAATTGTAATAGCAGCAGTCAGTATTCGTCTTGGCTTCTGCTAGCGATTTACCCAGAAGTTCGTGTTAAGTAATAAAATTATTTTTAAAACTTAAACCAAAGTTCTTCTTATTTAATTATATATTACCACTGTATTAAATGTTTCTGCATTTAAAAAGTTCAAGTTTAAAATTATAGCATTTAGGTACGTTAAAACGTCTGAAAAGCACGTTTTGCAGTAAATATTAACTAAATAAATGAGTATTGTACTACTATAATGGCTACTGCTTACCAAAATATAATAATTATTGCCAGAGTAAGCGTGTCTACACTAACAGGTGCTCAATTACTGGCTAAGAATTGACTGCAGTGTTAATAGGTGATGTAATAGTATATCTGGATCGCAGAACACGTCTGGAACGAAGATCACCACATACAATGTTATAACGCATCAATTGTAGCTAAAGAGGAAAGCAGATTCCGTAGGAAGCTGAAAGAAGCTACATACATAGCGCTGCCAGTAGAACAAATTAGCCTTCTCAGGACTAACCAGGAACACCTGAAAACGGGAGTAGATCAAAACTCTCGAAATGTGTGATTTACACCCTAGACAGTGGAAAAAGTCTGAAAAACATATCAATCTAACCATATATTACTACTGTATTAAATTTTTCTGCATCTAAAAAATTCAGATTTAAAAGTTTAGCATTTAGGTACGTTAAAACATCTGAAAAGCACGTTTTGCAATAACTATTAACTAAGTAAATAATTATTGTACTATTATAATGGCTACTCGTTGTCGACTCTACCAACCGAAACCACAATTACCCATCCAACCAAGAAAACTACCTCGACGCCAGCGACACCGGTCGCAAAAATGGCTAAGAAGACAACTAACCTAACTTATTAGCTACCCGCCCCAGTAAAATCTACCCGCCCTACCTTAGAATTACTATATACAAGTAACCTACTTGACACAAAAGAAGTAATGAAGAGAAAGATGAGGATCAAAGCAAGGAAGAAACTAGAGGGACGACACAAAACCACTGCGAACCAAGATAAAGCAAGAGAAAAAAAGGGAGAACTGCCGAAAAGAAGATTGCTTTAGGGCTTACTACGGCACTAAACTAGGTCTGCCCAGGGATGGAGGTGGCACCCCGAAACAACGATTGCCAACACACACAAACAAAAAAAAAACAAAACAACAGAGGAGGAAACCTCCTGTATACTGCACCATCAATATTACAAGTCTAAGTCCAAATGTGAAGGCTTCAAATCCTGCATATGCCAAACGCCTTTCCGATTGCCAACATCGTCTTCCAGTTTATAGGAACAATAACCAACCTTACGACGAATCTTAAAAGGACCTACAAATCTGGGAGCGAGCTTAGCATTAATATAATCCCCGGCACTCGACAAAACCTTATTCCTGCGCCAAACCAATTGGCCAATATGATAGTCGACGGGACGAAGCCGTAGATTGTAAGTGCGCCTACCAAGCTCGTGGGCTTGCTGCAGCCGAGTTCTAACTCGTTCGAACATCCGACGAAAGCCTTGACGACGTTGATCAGTATCAACAGGCTGTTCTGTTGGGTCAGTCACATCTCTAGGCTGACGATGTTCGTCGTCGGTACTTATATAATTTCTACCAAAATTAACAAAATACGGGCTATATCCCGTAGTCTCATGCTTAGCTGTTCTAATAGCACAGCCAACTGCAGAAAGATGCAAGTCCCATTTACGTTGGTTTTCCTTTACGTACGATGCCAAAATGGTCTTGACAACACGATTGACCCTCTCAACAGGATCGGCACGAGGATAATACAGTGGAGTATAACAAACATTCACATGGTATTTGGCACACATCTCCCGAAATTCTCTACTCTTCATTTGCACACCATTATCAAAAATTATGGATTGAGGAACACCAAAGACGAGAGAGATATCCTCCTCAACATGTCGAGTAAGCGATTTAGCCGTAGCGGTTCTAACTGGAAATAAAGAGACATATTTGCTGAAGTAATCTGAAACGACAAGAATGTGCGCATAGCCGCGAGTCGAACGAGGCAAAGGTCCAATGAAGTCCAGACTAATCATTGTCAGGGCCGTGTGACGTCGGGTCGAGATCCCATTAAGCCAGCTGGAGCTTTCTGCTCGGCACAAATACGACAACTCTTAACATAACGAAAAACATCACTCTTTATCCCAGGCCAAATATAGCGATTGTGCAATTTCCAATATACTTTATAGCCACCTAAATGTCCAGCTCGAACGTCATCATGATGTTGGCGAAGAAGTTCGGATCGCTTATCTTTCGGCACTATAGCCTTCCAATAATCTTGTTCCGTCGCAAGTTCTGGCACTGGGCAACGGCCATACTTAAACAAAAGGTTGTTTTCAATTCGCCAACGAGGATACTTTTGAGGGTTGTCAGCAACGTTGCGGAGCATACCTAAATACCAAGGATCGGTGATGTCATGAAACTCATGAGGAGTGTCGACAAGATCAACTACCGGAACAGAACGAGACAAAAAATCGGGAACGACATGTTCTTTTCCTTTCCTATGAACAATATCAAAATCAAAGGGTTGCAATCTCAAACCCCACCTACCAAGTCTACCACAAGGGTCTTTCAATCGATTCAACCACAGGAGCGAAAAATGATCGGTAACAAATACTGACGCAACCTTTCCACGGCCCAAATGACTGCTAAACATTCCCGCTCGGTGGTAGTATATTTAAGCTTAGGACGAGTGAGTGATCTAGACAAAAAGCAAATGACTTTTTCTTCACCATCGAAATTCTGAGTTAGGACAGCTCCGAGCCCATACGCCGAAGCATCTGTCTGAACTACAAAGGGTCGGAAAAATCAGGACAACTTAGAATAGGTGCCGAAATCAAATGTTCTTTGATCGAACGAAAAGCAACATCGCACTCAGCAGTCCCACGAATGGAACACGTTTCTTCGTGAGGCGAGTGAGTGGTTCTACAACCCTCGAAAACTTAGGCACAAAGCGTCTGTACCACCTAAGAAGGATCTAGCTTCAGTTACTGACTTCGGTACAGGAATATTCATAATCGCATCCACTTTACTCGGATCCACACGCAATCCATCTCGATCTACACACATAACCTAGATAGCGTAATTCCGAACGACAAAATTGACATTTAGCCTTACTAACAGTTAACCCCGCAGCACGAAGGCGATCAAATACTTCCCCTAAGATACAAAGATGAGTTTCAAAATCGGAATTAACAATAACAATATCGTCCAAATAGACCAGAACATGCGGTTCTAAATCTGCACCAAGGGCTCGATCAATCAGCCTCTGCCAAGTCGCAGTCGCATTAGTTAATCCATAGGGCATCCGTTTTAATTGAAACAAACCTCTCCCTGAGACTGTAAAAGCTGTAAATTCCCTAGAATTCTGACTCATAGGATCCTGCCAATATGCCGACTTAATGTTCAACGAATTAAGAAACTTCGCATCTCGAAGGCGACTCAAAATTGTTTCTATGTAGGGAAGGGGGTACGAGTCCTTACGAGTCACGGCATTCAACTTACGATAGTCCACGCAAAAACGTTGCGTTCCATCCTTTTTGGGCACCAACAAGATGGGTGAACTCCAAGCGCTCTTTGAAGGTTCTACTATATCATCCTCTAACATCTTACGCAGCTCTTCATCGATGATGCGTTGTTTGTAAGGCGAAACCGGGTAATAACGTTGCTTGATGGGAGGCGAATCAGCTACAATTTCATGTTCAGTCACGGTGACACTCCCCAAACCTTTACTTAATGGAACGAATTTCTCATCCAATAACGCTTTTAACCTACTATGTTGTGCCGAGGTCAAACAAAATTCGTCTTGGATAGCAGACACAACAGGTAATTCAGAATTCGAAGAAAAATGCCAAACATTACGCTTGAGATCAGGAACAATTCCCATAGCAACCCAGAAATCGGTACCTAATATCAGTTCTGCAGAAACATCAGGAACAATCCACACCGTTATAACGCACAACTTTCCCATCAAACTGAAAGGGGTGGCAATACTCCCTATACATTCACACGATTTTCCATTAGCGACATGACATTTTTGGGCGAAGTTCCTATCTAGTTTAAGGCCTAAGTTAACCAGAGTTTGATAACCACGCTGTCCAGCGATAGTGGACGACGCATCCGAATCCAACAATCCTAAAATAGGGACACCAAACACAGACACTTCCAAATAAGGTCTCTGATCAGTTTCACTATGTGCTATAATAAAATCCAAAATAACCTTATAGGGACTTTCACGAGTCGAAGAGGTCGAAAACGAAGAGACTTGAGAGATTGTTCGACCAGGTAACCTCTCTGCAACTAGTTTTTTTGGAGTCAATCCACTAGACGATGGCGTCGGTTTGTTCGACGCTGAAGAACGAGTACAACTAGGACAAGTGCGAATGCTCACATCCGGCCTATGACACCTAAAACACTTTTTTCGGAGGGGCGAAGGACAATTCATATAAGAATGGCCCGATTTAGAACAATTCCAACAGTTAAACTGAGGTGCATTAGGCGATACAGGGTGAACCTCAAAAACCTGTTCCTTTCGAGTAGGAGGACGTCTACAAGCTAAGTCCGGTTCTAACAAAGGTTCCGCACGAGGACGAGGGTCGAAACGTCTATCGCGAGTTTCAGCCTGTTCGAGTCGTTCCAATGTCAAATTTAATTCTTCAAATGAAGTTGGGAGCGTGAAAAGTAAGTGTCGAGAATAGGAAAATTGCAAATTATTCACAATTATAGTCAACTGTTCAGTCATTGTAGGCACTACACTCAAACGGTGAAACAAGTTTCGCATAGCAGCTACATACAACATCGGCCTTTTCCCGCTACCTTGCAAACGTTCCTCGATTTCCCGAAGCAACTTCTTATCATAATCAGCCGGCAGAAACATACGTCTCAAGCGAGCCACTAAACTATCCCAATCATGTACATCTTCACGGACCGATCGATACCAACATAACGCATCGCCCCTAAACAAATCAATTGAGGATGCAAACAGTTGTGAGGTCGAAACGTTGCGAGCCACGCGCATCTCCTCAACACGCTCCAAGAAAGAATTTACTGAAGAAGTCGAACGTCCATCAAAAATCAAATTCCAACGAGAGGCAGGCACATACTTGATCGAAGGACGCGAAAGCGATTCATCATCGGTGTCATCATCAGATGTCTCAGAATTACCAACTGCACTAGCGTTGACAGATTGTCGAATAGGCGTACTAGTCGAAGGTTCCAACAACGCGGCCATCGAAGATCGACGAGCACCCTTCTTAATAGCTCTCTCAATTTCTGCCTTGACCGTGCACGCTCTCAACTTAAGTGCATTCAACTCAACTGTTTCCGCGTTAGCATCAGGCATAACGCGATCTAAACGTCGTAGCAAATGCATCATCAAAGCCGACATACGTCGAAACGTCGTGGATGAAGTGTCCCCCGAAAAATTGGCAATAGCGGATTCCAATTCTACAAGACCACATTCAATCGCTTCTCTATCTGTCGCGAAATCAACCGTATACTCCGGGACCGAAAGAGTTCTATCACCGTTAGTCTTCAATAAGTTACGCAAAGACTGGTGCATAACATCAACCGTACCGATAGGTAACCCAAAGCTAGTCAATTCATATTCAAGTTCCTCTGCATGAAGACGACCTATCTCATTCTTCTATACCCCTCGTAAACGCGCCATGTTAATCATACTAGTATAACATACAATGCAAGAAATATCAAACAAGGCTAAATATTCAGAACACTATACTGGTTAGTGTTCAATTATCAATAATCAATATTCAAGTGTCCAAAACTCACACTTCCATACCTCTCCTAGTTAATCAAAACTAAATATTCCAATATCAACAACCTCCATCTTTATAACTCTCATAATCAAATCCAAATATCAAATATCAAAAGTCCGATTCACGAGCGACCAATTGGTTCCAATACAAAGATTCAAATCTCAAACTAACCAATGGTCCAAAACGAGAATCCAATACCACGAAACCCAACGAACAAACGTCCGACTATCCACCGAAGCAAAATCAAAAATTGCTTGGAACGAATATCAAAACTTCTGACTAATGTCTGTGCCTTGGCACCTTTACAAAAACAGGCCCCACGTTGGGCGCCAATTGTTACCCCCTACTATTACGATACATCAATTTAAGACCAATAATGTATTGTAACACAAGTCTCTCCTCGCTCTTACCTGCTTATAAATCTCTGCCATCAAATAGGGGTAGCTTTGGAAGTTTACGCTCGCAACCACTCAGTCGCAGATGGGAGTGGATTCCAAAGAACAAATTACCTGAGTTACCAGGATTCTAAGGCGCCACGCCGTTGTAGCTTCGTATTAATACTCCCCGTTGAAACTTGTAACGGCGAACATAAATTGCTTATACAAGAAAGCAGAGATTCGACGCAGTAGCAAATAAAAGACAGAGTTCACTTGTGTATATATAATACCCACAACGGTTCTAACATATTCGATACAGTCTGTACATAAAGATTAATACCAGAAGGGCAAACCAGATAAATGTAGCATAAAGGCTATTTAGCATAAACACATGTTACGGCAATTTAACGTTTGACTTTAATTAGGACCTCAATTTTTACTTAATGTAATCAAAATTTAATGACAAGAGTAATTAAGTAAATTTAGTTCCCGACAAATAGTCCTTAAACGCTGTGTTCTGTACACGTCAAAAGAGAGCCTTATGTATTTATAGCTCTATATTAACCACGTTCAATACCTGGTGTCTGTACTAATTAAACAGATCTGTGTAAGCGCACTACCAGAAGCCACATTGGCTTATAAATGAAACCGCTCGTGTGACAGTATTACCTCGTTCAAGTCACGGTAATACCAGAAATGGGTATTTAAATGTTAAACCTCAGTTAACGAATCTAACTAAGCAAAGACAAGTCCTCCCATAAAGCCAATTACAAATTTCAACTGAATTCCTAAACTATAACTATTTTTCAACGAGCTTGACCGTAGTAGAAAGATTTGATACACAAGTACTAATAAAAAAGCCACATGAAATGCAACGAGTAGCAAAAAGGTTGCACTGAACACAATTTAATTAAATTTAGTAATAGATTGTACAGCACCTTGGGTCGACGAAAAACTGTGACAGCTATCAAACCTCTTCCATGAAGCAACTGGTCCCGTGGCCTAGTTTGACATCACCAGGATTCGATCCATTTAAATCGGAGCTGTCAAGTGAATTTGAGACGCCAAAGAGCTGGCCCTAAAGAAGAAGTCGGCTGGCTATTAAACCTCGCACAAAGCCCCGTACGAAGTCCCGTACGAAGTCTCCTATGTAGGAAGCTTCCAATTAGACAAGAAATTAAACGAACAACACTACATACCAAGGTTCAAGCAGAAATCATTGCGTAGCACTATTTAGCGAATTCCGATCCATGGAGACTTTCAAGCACTACAATTCCATCACAAATAGGCACAAACGGCAAGAGGAAGCCCAATTTCTTGGATGAAAATAAGCGGCTTACAATTCCATCCCGAAATGGACGCCAAAACAGCAAGACAAAAGACAACACTATAATTTCTACGTAAATGATTATTGTACTACTATAGTGGCTACTGCTGTCCAAAATATAATAATTATTGCCAGAGTAAGCGTGTCTACACTGGCAGGTGCTCAATTACTGGCTAAGAATTGACTGCAGTGTTAATAGGTCTTGCAATAGTATATTTGGAATCTATCTAACCATATATTACTTCTGTATTAAATTTTTCTGCATCTAAAAAATTCAAGTTCAAAAGTATTTAGGTAAGTTAAAACGTCTGAAAAGCACGTTTTGCAGTAAATATTAACTACGAAAATGCTTATTGTACTACTATAATGGCTACTGCTGACCAAAATATAATAATTATTGCCAGAGTAAGGTCGTCTACACTAACAGGTACTCAATTACTGGCTAAGATTTGACTGCTTTGTTAATAGGTCCTGCAATAGTATATTTGGAATCAATCTAACCATATATTACTTCTGTATTAAATTCTTCTGCATTTAAAAAATTCAAATTCAAAAGTATTTAGGTACGTTAAAATCTCTGAAAAGCACGTTTTGCAATAAATATTAACTACGTAAGTGATTATTGCACTACTATAATGGCTAGTGCCGACCAAAATATAATAATTATTGCCAGAGTAAGCGCGTCTACATTAACAGGTGCTCAATTACTGGCTAATAATTGACTGCAGTGTTAATAGGTCTTGCAATAGTATATTTGGAATCTATCTAACCATATATTACCTCTGTATTAAATTTTTCTGCATTTAAAAAATTCAAATTCAAAAGTATTTAGGTAAGTTAAAATCTCTGAAAGGCAAGTTTTGCAATAAATATTAACAACGTAAATGCTTATTGTACTACCATAGTGGCTACTCCTGAACAACATATTATAATTATTGCCAGAGTAAGCTAGACTACACTAACAGGTGCTCAATTACTGGCTAAGAATTGATTGCAGTGTTAGTAGGTCTTGAAATAGTATCTTTGGAATCAGTCTAACCATATATTACTTCTGTATTAAATTTTTCTGCATCTAAAAAATTTAAGTTTAAAAGTATATAGGTTCTTTAAAACCTCTGAAAAGCACGTTTTGCAATAAATATTAACAACTCAAATGATTATTGTACCTATACTACCATAGTGGCTACTACTGACCAGCATATTATAATTATTGCCAGAGAAAGCTAGTCTACACTAACAGGTGCTCAATTTCTGGCTAAGAATTGACCGCAGTGTTAATACGTTTTGCAATAGTATATTTGGATTCAATCTAACCATATAATACTTCTGCATAAAATTTTCTGCATCTAAAAAATTCAAGTGCAGAAGTATAGCATTTAGGTACATTAAAACGTCTGAAAAACACGTTTTGCAATAAACATTAACTACGTAAGTGATTATTGCACTACTATAATGGCTAGTGCCGACCAAAATATAATAATTATTGCCAGAGTAAGCTAGTCTACACTAACAGGTGCTCAATTACTGGCTAAGAATTGATTGCAGTGTTAGTAGGTCTTGAAATAGTATATTTGGAATCAGTCTAACCATATATTACCTCTGTATTAAATTTTTCTGCATCTGAAAAATTCAAGTTTAAAAGTATATAGGTTCGTTAAAACCTCTGAAAAGCACGTTTTGCAATAAATATTAACAACTCAAATGATTATTGTACCTATACTACCATAGTGGCTACTACTGACCAGCATATAATAATTATTGCGAGAGAAAGCTAGTCTACACTAACAGGTGCTCAATTTCTGGCTAAGAATTGACCGCAGTGTTAATACGTTTTGCAATAGTATATTTGGATTCAATCTAACCATATATGACTTCTGCATAAAATTTTCTGCATCTAAAAAATGCAAGTGCAGAAGTATAGCATTTAGGTTCATTAAAACGTCTGAAAAACACGTTTTGCAATAAACATTAACTACGTAAGTGATTATTGCACTACTATAATGGCTAGTGCCGACCAAAATATAATAATTATTGCCAGAGTAAGCTAGTCTACACTAACAGGTGCTCAATTACTGGCTAAGAATTGATTTCAGTGTTAGTAGGTCTTGAAATAGTATATTTGGAATCAGTCTAATCATATATTACTTCTGTATTAAATTTTTCTGCATCTAAAAAATTCAAGTTTAAAAGTATATAGGTTCGTTAAAACCTCTGAAAAGCACGTTTTGCAATAAATATTAACAACTCAAATGATTATTGTACCTATACTACCATAGTGGCTACTACTGACCAGCATATTATAATTATTGCCAGAGAAAGCTAGTCTACACTAACAGGTGCTCAATTTCTGGCTAAGAATTGACCGCAGTGTTAATACGTTTTGCAATAGTATATTTGGATTCAATCTAACCATATAATACTTCTGCATAAAATTTTCTGCATCTAAAAAATTCAAGTGCAGAAGTATAGCATTTAGGTACATTAAAAGGTCTGAAAAACACGTTTTGCAATAAACATTAACTACGTAAGTGATTATTGCACTACTATAATGGCTAGTGCCGACCAAAATATAAGAATTATTGCCAGAGTAAGCTAGTCTACACTAACAGGTGCTCAATTACTGGCTAAGAATTGATTGCAGTGTTAGTAGGTCTTGAAATAGTATATTTGGAATCAGTCTAACCATATATTACTTCTGTATTAAATTTTTCTGCATCTAAAAAATTCAAGTTTAAAAGTATATAGGTTCTTTAAAACCTCTGAAAAGCACGTTTTGCAATAAATATTAACAATTCAAATGATTATTGTACCTATACTACCATAGTGGCTACTACTGACCAGCATATTATAATTATTGCCAGAGAAAGCTAGTCTACACTAACAGGTGCTCAATTTCTGGCTAAGAATTGACCGCAGTGTTAATACGTTTTGCAATAGTATATTTGGATTCAATCTAACCATATAATACCTCTGCATAAAATTTTCTACATCTAAAAAATTCAAGTGCAGAAGTATAGCATTTAGGTACATTAAAACGTCTGAAAAACACGTTTTGCAATAAACATTAACTACGTAAGTGATTATTGCACTACTATAATGGCTAGTGCCGACCAAAATATAATAATTATTGCCAGAGTAAGCTAGTCTACACTAACAGGTGCTCAATTACTGGCTAAGAATTGATTGCAGTGTTAGTAGGTCTTGAAATAGTATATTTGGAATCAGTCTAACCATATATTACCTCTGTATTAAATTTTTCTGCATCTGAAAAATTCAAGTTTAAAAGTATATAGGTTCGTTAAAACCTCTGAAAAGCACGTTTTGCAATAAATATTAACAACTCAAATGATTATTGTAACTATACTACCATAGTGGCTACTACTGACCAGCATATAATAATTATTGCCAGAGAAAGCTAGTCTACACTAACAGGTGCTCAATTTCTGGCTAAGAATTGACCGCAGTGTTAATACGTTTTGCAATAGTATATTTGGATTCAATCTAACCATATAATACTTCTGCATAAAATTTTCTGCATCTAAAAAATTCAAGTGCAGAAGTATAGCATTTAGGTACATTAAAAGGTCTGAAAAACACGTTTTGCAATAAACATTAACTACGTAAGTGATTATTGCACTACTATAATGGCTAGTGCCGACCAAAATATAATAATTATTGCCAGAGTAAGCTAGTCTACACTAACAGGTGCTCAATTACTGGCTAAGAATTGATTGCAGTGTTAGTAGGTCTTGAAATAGTATATTTGGAATCAGTCTAACCATATATTACTTCTGTATTAAATTTTTCTGCATCTAAAAAATTCAAGTTTAAAAGTATATAGGTTCTTTAAAACCTCTGAAAAGCACGTTTTGCAATAAATATTAACAATTCAAATGATTATTGTACCTATACTACCATAGTGGCTACTACTGACCAGCATATTATAATTATTGCCAGAGAAAGCTAGTCTACACTAACAGGTGCTCAATTTCTGGCTAAGAATTGACCGCAGTGTTAATACGTTTTGCAATAGTATATTTGGATTCAATCTAACCATATAATACCTCTGCATAAAATTTTCTACATCTAAAAAATTCAAGTGCAGAAGTATAGCATTTAGGTACATTAAAACGTCTGAAAAACACGTTTTGCAATAAACATTAACTACGTAAGTGATTATTGCACTACTATAATGGCTAGTGCCGACCAAAATATAATAATTATTGCCAGAGTAAGCTAGTCTACACTAACAGGTGCTCAATTACTGGCTAAGAATTGATTGCAGTGTTAGTAGGTCTTGAAATAGTATATTTGGAATCAGTCTAACCATATATTACCTCTGTATTAAATTTTTCTGCATCTGAAAAATTCAAGTTTAAAAGTATATAGGTTCGTTAAAACCTCTGAAAAGCACGTTTTGCAATAAATATTAACAACTCAAATGATTATTGTAACTATACTACCATAGTGGCTACTACTGACCAGCATATAATAATTATTGCCAGAGAAAGCTAGTCTACACTAACAGGTGCTCAATTTCTGGCTAAGAATTGACCGCAGTGTTAATACGTTTTGCAATAGTATATTTGGATTCAATCTAACCATATATTACTTCTGCATAAAATTTTCTGCATCTAAAAAATTCAAGTGCAGAAGTATAGCATTTAGGTTCATTAAAACGTCTGAAAAACACGTTTTGCAATAAACATTAACTACGTAAGTGATTATTGCACAACTATAATGGCTAGTGCCGACCAAAATATAATAATTATTGCCAGAGTAAGCTAGTCTACACTAACAGGTGCTCAATTACTGGCTAAGAATTGATTTCAGTGTTAGTAGGTCTTGAAATAGTATATTTGGAATCAGTCTAACCATATATTACCTCTGTATTAAATTTTTCTGCATCTGAAAAATTCAAGTTTAAAAGTATATAGGTTCGTTAAAACCTCTGAAAAGCACGTTTTGCAATAAATATTAACAACTCAAATGATTATTGTACCTATACTACCATAGTGGCTACTACTGACCAGCATATTATAATTATTGCCAGAGAAAGCTAGTCTACACTAACAGGTGCTCAATTTCTGGCTAAAAATTGACCGCAGTGTTAATACGTTTTGCAATAGTATATTTGGATTCAATCTAACCATATATTACTTCTGCATAAAATTTTCTGCATCTAAAAAATTCAAGTGCAGAAGTATAGCATTTAGGTTCATTAAAACGTCTGAAAACACGTTTTGCAATAAACATTAACTACGTAAGTGATTATTGCACTACTATAATGGCTAGTGCCGACCAAAATATAATAATTATTGCCAGAGTAAGCTAGTCTACACTAACAGGTGCTCAATTACTGGCTAAGAATTGATTTCAGTGTTAGTAGGTCTTGAAATAGTATATTTGGAATCAGTCTAATCATATATTACTTCTGTATTAAATTTTTCTGCATCTAAAAAATTCAAGTTTAAAAGTATATAGGTTCTTTAAAACCTCTGAAAAGCACGTTTTGCAATAAATATTAACAACTCAAATGATTATTGTACCTATACTACCATAGTGGCTACTACTGACCAGCATATTATAATTATTGCCAGAGAAAGCTAGTCTACACTAACAGGTGCTCAATTTCTGGCTAAGAATTGACCACAGTGTTAATACGTTTTGCAATAGTATATTTGGATTCAATCTAACCATATATTACTTCTGCATAAAATTTTCGGCATCTAAAAAATTCAAGTGCAGAAGTATAGCATTTAGGTTCATTAAAACGTCTGAAGAACACGTTTTGCAATAAACATTAACTACGTAAGTGAGTATTGCACTACTATAATGGCTAGTGCCGACCAAAATATAATAATTATTGCCAGAGTAAGCTAGTCTACACTAACAGGTGCTCAATTACTGGCTAAGAATTGATTGCAGTGTTAGTAGGTCTTGAAATAGTATATTTGGAATCAGTCTAACCATATATTACTTCTGTATTAAATTTTTCTGCATCTGAAAAATTCAAGTTTAAAAGTATATAGGTTCGTTAAAACCTCTGAAAAGCACGTTTTGCAATAAATATTAACAACTCAAATGATTATTGTACCTATACTACCATAGTGGCTACTACTGACCAGCATATAATAATTATTGCCAGAGAAAGCTAGTCTACACTAACAGGTGCTCAATTTCTGGCTAAGAATTGACCGCAGTGTTAATAGGTCTTGCAATAGTATATTTGGAATCAATCTAACCATATATTACTTCTGTATAAAATTTTTCTGCATTTAAAAAAATCAAATTCAAAAGTATTTAGGTAAGTTAAAATCTCTGAAAAGCACGTTTTGCAATAAATATTAACAACGTAAATGCTTATTGTACTACCATAGTGGCTACTCCTGACCAACATATTATAATTATTGCCAGAGTAAGCTAGTCTACACTAACAGGTGCTCAATTACTGGCTAAGAATTGATTGCAGTGTTAGTAGGTCTGGAAATAGTATATTTAGAATCAATCTAACCATATATTACTTCTGTATTAAATTTTTCTGCATCTAAAAAATTCAAGTTTAAAAGTATTTAGATACATTAAAACGTCTGAAAAACATGTTTTGCAATAAATATTAACTACGTAAGTGGTTATTGCACTACTATAATGGATACTACTGACCAAAATTATATAATTATTGCCAGAGTAAGCTCGTCTACACTAACAGGTGCTCAATTACTGGCTAAGATTTGACTGATTTGTTAATAGGTCTTGCAATAGTATATTTGGAATCAATCTCACCATATATTACTTCTGTATTTAATTTTTCTGCATTTAAAAAATTTAAATTCAAAAGTATTTAGGTACGTTAAAATCTCTGAAAAGCACGTTTTGCAATAAATATTAACAACGTAAATGCTTATTGTACTACCATAGTGGCTACTCCTGACCAACATATTATAATTATTGCCAGAGTAAGCTAGTCTACACTAACAGGTGCTCAATTACTGGCTAAGAATTGATTGCAGTGTTAGTAGGTCTTGAAATAGTATATTTGGAATCAATCTAACCATATATTACTTCTGTATAAAATTTTTCCGCATCTAAAAAATTCAAGTTTAAAAATATTTAGGTACATTAAAACGTCTGAAAAACACGTAGGTCTTGAAATAGTATATTTGGAATCTATCTAACCATATATTACTTCTGTATTAAATTTTTCTGCATTTTTAAAATTCAAATTCAAAAGTATTTAGGTACGTTTAAACCTCTGAAAAGCACGTTTTGCATTAAATATTAACAACGTAAATATTTATTGTACTACCATAGTGGCTACTCCTGACCAACATATTATAATTATTGCCAGAGTAAGCTAGTTTACACTAACAGGTGCTCAATTACTGGCTAAGAATTGATTGCAGTGTTAGTAGGTCTTGAAATAGTATATTTGAAATCAATCTAACCATAT
The DNA here is from genome assembly GCA_940337035.1 of Agriotes lineatus. Classification (NCBI taxonomy): domain Eukaryota; kingdom Metazoa; phylum Arthropoda; class Insecta; order Coleoptera; family Elateridae; genus Agriotes; species Agriotes lineatus. Next base: position 255,773 of record CALNHX010000841.1, read on the forward strand.
ATTACTTCTGTATTAAATTTTTCTGCATCTAAAAAATTCAAGTTTAAAAGTATTTAGATACATTAAAACGTCTGAAAAACATGTTTTGCAATAAATATTAACTACGTAAGTGGTTATTGCACTACTATAATGGCTACTGCTGACCAAAATTATATAATTATTGCCAGAGTAAGCTCGTCTACACTAACAGGTGCTCAATTACTGGCTAAGATTTGACTGCTTTGTTAATAGGTCTTGCAATAGTATATTTGGAATCAATCTAACCATATATTACTTCTGTATTTAATTTTTCTGCATTTAAAAAATTCAAATTCAAAAGTATTTAGGTACGTTAAAATCTCTGAAAAGCACGTTTTGCAATAAATGTTAAAAACGTAAATGCTTATTGTACTACCATGGTGGCTACTCCTGACCAACATATTATAATTATTGCCAGAGTAAGCTAGTCTACACTAACAGGTGCTCAACTACTGGCTAAGAATTGATTGCAGTGTTAGTAGGTCTTGAAATAGTATATTTGGAATCAATCTAACCATATATTACTTCTGTATTAAATTTTTCCGCATCTAAAAAATTCAAGTTTAAAAGTATTTAGGTACATTAAAACGTCTGAAAAACACGTAGGTCTTGAAATAGTATATTTGGAATCTATCTAACATTATATTACTTCTGTATTTAATTTTTCTGCATTTAAAAAATTCAAATTCAAAAGTATTTAGGTACGTTAAAATCTCTGAAAAGCACGTTTTACAATAAATATTAACAACGTAAATGCTTATTGTACTACCATAGTGGCTACTCCTGACCAACATATTATAATTATTGCCAGAGTAAGCTAGTCTACACTAACAGGTGCTCAATTACTGGCTAAGAATTGATTGCAGTGTTAGTAGGTCTTGAAATAGTATATTTGGAATCAATCTAACCATATATTACTTCTGTATTAAATTTTTCCGCATCTAAAAAATTCAAGTTTAAAAGTATTTAGGTACATTAAAACGTCTGAAAAACACGTAGGTCTTGAAATAGTATATTTGGAATCTATCTAACCATATATTACTTCTGTATTAAATTTTTCTGAATTTAAAAAATTCAAATTCAAAAGTATTTAGGTACGTTTAAACCTCTGAAAAGCACGTTTTGCATTAAATATTAACAACGTAAATATTTATTGTACTACCATAGTGGCTACTCCTGACCAACATATTATAATTATTGCCAGAGTAAGCTAGTTTACACTAACAGGTGCTCAATTACAGGCTAAGAATTGATTGCAGTGTTAGTAGGTCTTGAAATCAATCTAACCATATATTACTTCTGTATTAAATTTTTCTGCATCTAAAAAATTCAAGTTTAAAAGTATTTAGATACATTAAAACGTCTGAAAAACATGTTTTGCAATAAATATTAACTACGTAAGTGGTTATTGCACTACTATAATGGCTACTGCTGACCAAAATTATATAATTATTGCCAGAGTAAGCTCGTCTACACTAACAGGTGCTCAATTACTGGCTAAGATTTGACTGCTTTGTTAATAGGTCTTGCAATAGTATATTTGGAATCAATCTAACCATATATTACTTCTGTATTTAATTTTTCTGCATTTAAAAAATTCAAATTCAAAGGTATTTAGGTAAGTTAAAATCTCTGAAAGGCACGTTTTGCAATAAATATTAACAACGTAAATGCTTATTGTACTACCATAGTGGCTACTCCTGAACAACATATTATAATTATTGCCAGAGTAAGCTAGACTACACTAACAGGTGCTCAATTACTGGCTAAGAATTGATTGCAGTGTTAGTAGGTCTTGAAATAGTATCTTTGGAATCAGTCTAACCATATATTACTTCTGTATTAAATTTTTCTGCATCTAAAAAATTTAAGTTTAAAAGTATATAGGTTCTTTAAAACCTCTGAAAAGCACGTTTTGCAATAAATATTAACAACTCAAATGATTATTGTACCTATACTACCATAGTGGCTACTACTGACCAGCATATTATAATTATTGCCAGAGAAAGCTAGTCTACACTAACAGGTGCTCAATTACTGGCTAAGATTTGACTGCTTTGTTAATAGGTCTTGCAATAGTATATTTGGAATCAATCTAACCATATATTACTTCTGTATTAAATTTTTCTGCATCTAAAAAATTCAAGTTTAAAAGTATTTAGATACATTAAAACGTCTGAAAAGCACGTTTTGCAATAAATATTAACTACGTAAGTGGTTATTGCACTACTATAATGGCTACTGCTGACCAAAATTATATAATTATTGCCAGAGTAAGCTCGTCTACACTAACAGGTGCTCAATTACTGGCTAAGATTTGACTGCTTTGTTAATAGGTCTTGCAATAGTATATTTGGAATCAATCTAACCATATATTACTTCTGTATTTAATTTTTCTGCATTTAAAAAATTCAAATTCAAAAGTATTTAGGTACGTTAAAATCTCTGAAAAGCACGTTTTGCAATAAATATTAACTACGTAAGTGGTTATTGCACTACTATAATGGCTACTGCCGACCAAAATATAATAATTATTGCCGGAGTAAGCGCGTCTACATTAACAGGTGCTCAATTACTGGCTAATAATTGACTGCAGTGTTAATAGGTCTTGCAATAGTATATTTGGAATCTATCTAACCATATATTACTTCTGTATTAAATTTTTCTGCATTTAAAAAATTTAAATTCAAAGGTATTTAGGTAAGTTAAAATCTCTGAAAGGCACGTTCCGCAATAAATATTAACAACGTAAATGCTTATTGTACTACCATAGTGGCTACTCCTGAACAACATATTATAATTATTGCCAGAGTAAGCTAGACTACACTAACAGGTGCTCAATTACTGGCTAAGAATTGATTGCAGTGTTAGTAGGTCTTGAAATAGTATCTTTGGAATCAGTCTAACCATATATTACTTCTGTATTAAATTTTTCTGCATCTAAAAAATTTAAGTTTAAAAGTATATAGGTTCTTTAAAACCTCTGAAAAGCACGTTTTGCAATAAATATTAACAACTCAAATGATTATTGTACCTATACTACCATAGTGGCTACTACTGACCAGCATATTATAATTATTGCCAGAGAAAGCTAGTCTACACTAACAGGTGCTCAATTACTGGCTAAGATTTGACTGCTTTGTTAATAGGTCTTGCAATAGTATATTTGGAATCAATCTAACCATATATTACTTCTGTATTTAATTTTTCTGCATTTAAAAAATTCAAATTCAAAAGTATTTAGGTACGTTAAAATCTCTGAAAAGCACGTTTTGCAATAAATATTAACTACGTAAGTGATTATTGCACTACTGCAATGGCTAGTGCCGACCAAAATATAATAATTATTGCCAGAGTAAGCGCGTCTACATTAACAGGTGCTCAATTACTGGCTAATAATTGACTGCAGTGTTAATAGGTCTTGCAATAGTATATTTGGAATCTATCTAACCATATATTACTTCTGTATTAAATTTTTCTGCATTTAAAAAGTTCAAATTCAAAAGTATTTAGGTAAGTTAAAATCTCTGAAAGGCGCGTTTTGCAATAAATATTAACAACGTAAATGCTTATTGTACTACCATAGTGGCTACTCCTGAACAACATATTATAATTATTTCCAGAGTAAGCTAGACTACACTAACAGGTGCTCAATTACTGGCTAAGAATTGATTGCAGTGTTAGTAGGTCTTGAAATAGTATCTTTGGAATCAGTCTAACCATATATTACTTCTGTATTAAATTTTTCTTCATCTAAAAAATTTAAGTTTAAAAGTATATAGGTTCTTTAAAACCTCTGAAAAGCACGTTTTGCAATAAATATTAACAACTCAAATGATTATTGTACCTATACTACCATAGTGGCTACTACTGACCAGCATATTATAATTATTGCCAGAGAAAGCTAGTCTACACTAACAGGTGCTCAATTTCTGGCTAAGAATTGACCGCAGTGTTAATACGTTTTGCAATAGTATATTTGGATTCAATCTAACCATATAATACTTCTGCATAAAATTTTCTGCATCTAAAAAATTCAATTGCAGAAGTATCGCATTTAGGTACATTAAAACGTCTGAAAAACACGTTTTGCAATAAACATTAACCTACGTAAGTGATTATTGCACTACTATAATGGCTAGTGCCGACCAAAATATAATAATTATTGCCAGAGTAAGCTAGTCTACACTAACAGGTGCTGAATTACTGGCTAAGAATTGATTGCAGTGTTAGTAGGTCTTGAAATAGTATATTTGGAATCAGTCTAACCATATATTACCTCTGTATTAAATTTTTCTGCATCTGAAAAATTCAAGTTTAAAAGTATATAGGTTCGTTAAAACCTCTGAAAAGCACGTTTTGCAATAAATATTAACAACTCAAATGATTATTGTACCTATACTACCATAGTGGCTACTACTGACCAGCATATAATAATTATTGCCAGAGAAAGCTAGTCTACACTAACAGGTGCTCAATTTCTGGCTAAGAATTGACCGCAGTGTTAATACGTTTTGCAATAGTATATTTGGATTCAATCTAACCATATATTACTTCTGCATAAAATTTTCTGCATCTAAAAAATTCAAGTGCAGAAGTATAGCATTTAGGTTCATTAAAACGTCTGAAAAACACGTTTTGCAATAAACATTAACTACGTAAGTGATTATTGCACTACTATAATGGCTAGTGCCGACCAAAATATAATAATTATCGCCAGAGTAAGCTAGTCTACACTAACAGGTGCTCAATTACTGGCTAAGAATTGATTTCAGTGTTAGTAGGTCTTGAAATAGTATATTTGGAATCAGTCTAACCATATATTACTTCTGTATTAAATTTTTCTGCATCTGAAAAATTCAAGTTTAAAAGTATATAGGTTCGTTAAAACCTCTGAAAAGCTCGTTTTGCAATAAATATTAACAACTCAAATGATTATTGTACCTATACTACCATAGTGGCTACTACTGACCAGCATATAATAATTATTGCCTGAGAAAGCTAGTCTACACTAACAGGTGCTCAATTTCTGGCTAAGAATTGACCGCAGTGTTAATACGTTTTGCAATAAACATTAACTACGTAAGTAATTATTGCACTACTATAATGGCTAGTGCCGACCAAAATATAATAATTATTGCCAGAGTAAGCGCGTCTACATTAACAGGTGCTCAATTACTGGCTAAGAATTGACTGCAGTGTTAATAGGTCTTGCAATAGTATATTTGGAATCAATCTAACCATATATTACTTCTGTATTTAATTTTTCTGCATTTAAAAAATTCAAATTCAAAAGTATTTAGGTACGTTAAAATCTCTGAAAAGCACGTTTTGCAATAAATATTAACTACGTAAGTGATTATTGCACTACTGCAATGGCTAGTGCCGACCAAAATATAATAAGTATTGCCAGAGTAAGCGCGTCTACATTAACAGGTGCTCAATTACTGGCTAATAATTGACTGCAGTGTTAATAGGTCTTGCAATAGTATATTTGGAATCTATCTAACCATATATTACTTCTGTATTAAATTTTTCTGCATTTAAAAAGTTCAAATTCAAAAGTATTTAGGTAAGTTAAAATCTCTGAAAGGCGCGTTTTGCAATAAATATTAACAACGTAAATGCTTATTGTACTACCATAGTGGCTACTCCTGAACAACATATTATAATTATTGCCAGAGTAAGCTAGACTACACTAACAGGTGCTCAATTACTGGCTAAGAATTGATTGCAGTGTTAGTAGGTCTTGAAATAGTATCTTTGGAGTCAGTCTAACCATATATTACTTCTGTATTAAATTTTTCTTCATCTAAAAAATTTAAGTTTAAAAGTATATAGGTTCTTTAAAACCTCTGAAAAGCACGTTTTGCAATAAATATTAACAACTCAAATGATTATTGTACCTATACTACCATAGTGGCTACTACTGACCAGCATATTATAATTATTGCCAGAGAAAGCTAGTCTACACTAACAGGTGCTCAATTTCTGGCTAAGAATTGACCGCAGTGTTAATACGTTTTGCAATAGTATATTTGGATTCAATCTAACCATATAATACTTCTGCATAAAATTTTCTGCATCTAAAAAATTCAATTGCAGAAGTATAGCATTTAGGTACATTAAAACGTCTGAAAAACACGTTTTGCAATAAACATTAACTACGTAAGTGATTATTGCACTACTATAATGGCTAGTGCCGACCAAAATATAATAATTATTGCCAGAGTAAGCTAGTCTACACTAACAGGTGCTGAATTACTGGCTAAGAATTGATTGCAGTGTTAGTAGGTCTTGAAATAGTATATTTGGAATCAGTCTAACCATATATTACCTCTGTATTAAATTTTTCTGCATCTGAAAAATTCAAGTTTAAAAGTATATAGGTTCGTTAAAACCTCTGAAAAGCACGTTTTGCAATAAATATTAACAACTCAAATGATTATTGTACCTATACTACCATAGTGGCTACTACTGACCAGCATATAATAATTATTGCCAGAGAAAGCTAGTCTACACTAACAGGTGCTCAATTTCTGGCTAAGAATTGACCGCAGTGTTAATACGTTTTGCAATAGTATATTTGGATTCAATCTAACCATATATTACTTCTGCATAAAATTTTCTGCATCTAAAAAATTCAAGTGCAGAAGTATAGCATTTAGGTTCATTAAAACGTCTGAAAAACACGTTTTGCAATAAACATTAACTACGTAAGTGATTATTGCACTACTATAATGGCTAGTGCCGACCAAAATATAATAATTATCGCCAGAGTAAGCTAGTCTACACTAACAGGTGCTCAATTTCTGGCTAAGAATTGACCGCAGTGTTAATACGTTTTGCAATAAACATTAACTACGTAAGTGATTATTGCACTACTATAATGGCTAGTGCCGACCAAAATATAATAATTATTGCCAGAGTAAGCGCGTCTACATTAACAGGTGCTCAATTACTGGCTAAGAATTGACTGCAGTGTTAATAGGTCTTGCAATAGTATATTTGGAATCTATCTAACCATATATTACTTCTGTATTAAATTTTTCTGCATTTAAAAAGTTCAAATTCAAAAGTATTTAGGTAAGTTAAAATCTCTGAAAGGCGCGTTTTGCAATAAATATTAACAACGTAAATGCTTATTGTACTACCATAGTGGCTACTCCTGAACAACATATTATAATTATTGCCAGAGTAAGCTAGACTACACTAACAGGTGCTCAATTACTGGCTAAGAATTGATTGCAGTGTTAGTAGGTCTTGAAATAGTATCTTTGGAATCAGTCTAACCATATATTACTTCTGTATTAAATTTTTCTTCATCTAAAAAATTTAAGTTTAAAAGTATATAGGTTCTTTAAAACCTCTGAAAAGCACGTTTTGCAATAAATATTAACAACTCAAATGATTATTGTACCTATACTACCATAGTGGCTACTACTGACCAGCATATAATAATTATTGCCAGAGAAAGCTAGTCTACACTAACAGGTGCTCAATTTCTGGCTAAGAATTGACCGCAGTGTTAATACGTTTTGCAATAGTATATTTGGATTCAATCTAACCATATATTACTTCTGCATAAAATTTTCTGCATCTAAAAAATTCAAGTGCAGAAGTATAGCATTTAGGTTCATTAAAACGTCTGAAAAACACGTTTTGCAATAAACATTAACTACGTAAGTGATTATTGCACTACTATAATGGCTAGTGCCGACCAAAATATAATAATTATCGCCAGAGTAAGCTAGTCTACACTAACAGGTGCTCAATTACTGGCTAAGAATTGATTTCAGTGTTAGTAGGTCTTGAAATAGTATATTTGGAATCAGTCTAACCATATATTACTTCTGTATTAAATTTTTCTGCATCTGAAAAATTCAAGTTTAAAAGTATATAGGTTCGTTAAAACCTCTGAAAAGCTCGTTTTGCAATAAATATTAACAACTCAAATGATTATTGTACCTATACTACCATAGTGGCTACTACTGACCAGCATATAATAATTATTGCCTGAGAAAGCTAGTCTACACTAACAGGTGCTCAATTTCTGGCTAAGAATTGACCGCAGTGTTAATACGTTTTGCAATAAACATTAACTACGTAAGTGATTATTGCACTACTATAATGGCTAGTGCCGACCAAAATATAATAATTATTGCCAGAGTAAGCGCGTCTACATTAACAGGTGCTCAATTACTGGCTAAGAATTGACTGCAGTGTTAATAGGTCTTGCAATAGTATATTTGGAATCAATCTAACCATATATTACTTCTGTATAAAATTTTTCTGCATTTAAAAAAATCAAATTCAAAAGTATTTAGGTAAGTTAAAATCTCTGAAAAGCACGTTTTGCAATAAATATTAACAACGTAAATGCTTATTGTACTACCATAGTGGCTACTCCTGACCAACATATTATAATTATTGCCAGAGTAAGCTAGTTTACACTAACAGGTGCTCAATTACTGGCTAAGAATTGATTGCAGTGTTAGTAGGTCTTGAAATAGTATATTTAGAATCAATCTAACCATATATTACTTCTGTATTAAATTTTTCTGCATCTAAAAAATTCAAGTTTAAAAGTATTTAGATACATTAAAACGTCTGAAAAACATGTTTTGCAATAAATATTAACTACGTAAGTGGTTATTGCACTACTATAATGGCTACTGCTGACCAAAATTATATAATTATTGCCAGAGTAAGCTCGTCTACACTAACAGGTGCTCAATTACTGGCTAAGATTTGACTGCTTTGTTAATAGGTCTTGCAATAGTATATTTGGAATCAATCTAACCATATATTACTTCTGTATTTAATTTTTCTGCATTTAAAAAATTCAAATTTAAAAGTATTTAGGTACGTTAAAATCTCTGAAAAGCACGTTTTGCAATAAATATTAACAACGTAAATGCTTATTGTACTACCATAGTGGCTACTCCTGACCAACATATTATAATTATTGCCAGAGTAAGCTAGTCTACACTAACAGGTGCTCAATTACTGGCTAAGAATTGATTGCAGTGTTAGTAGGTCTTGAAATAGTATATTTGGAATCAATCTAACCATATATTACTTCTGTATTAAATTTTTCCGCATCTAAAAAATTCAAGTTTAAAAATATTTAGGTACATTAAAACGTCTGAAAAACACGTAGGTCTTGAAATAGTATATTTGGAATCTATCTAACCATATATTACTTCTGTATTAAATTTTTCTGCATTTTTAAAATTCAAATTCAAAAGTATTTAGGTACGTTTAAACCTCTGAAAAGCACGTTTTGCATTAAATATTAACAACGTAAATATTTATTGTACTACCATAGTGGCTACTCCTGACCAACATATTATAATTATTGCCAGAGTAAGCTAGTTTACACTAACAGGTGCTCAATTACTGGCTAAGAATTGATTGCAGTGTTAGTAGGTCTTGAAATAGTATATTTGAAATCAATCTAACCATATATTACTTCTGTATTAAATTTTTCTGCATCTAAAAAATTCAAGTTTAAAAGTATTTAGATACATTAAAACGTCTGAAAACATGTTTTGCAATAAATATTAACTACGTAAGTGGTTATTGCACTACTATAATGGCTACTGCTGACCAAAATTATATAATTATTGCCAGAGTAAGCTCGGCTACACTAACAGGTGCTCAATTACTGGCTAAGATTTGACTGCTTTGTTAATAGGTCTTGCAATAGTATATTTGGAATCAATCTAACCATATATTACTTCTGTATTTAATTTTTCTGCTTTTAAAAAATTCAAATTCAAAAGTATTTAGGTACGTTAAAATCTCTGAAAAGCACGTTTTGTAATAAATGTTAAAAACGTAAATGCTTATTGTACTACCATAGTGGCTACTCCTGACCAACATATTATAATTATTGCCAGAGTAAGCTAGTCTACACTAACAGGTGCTCAACTACTGGCTAAGAATTGATTGCAGTGTTAGTAGGTCTTGAAATAGTATATTTGGAATCAATCTAACCATATATTACTTCTGTATTAAATTTTTCCGCATCTAAAAAATTCAAGTTTAAAAGTATTTAGGTACATTAAAACGTCTGAAAAACACGTAGGTCTTGAAATAGTATATTTGGAATCTATCTAACATTATATTACTTCTGTATTTAATTTTTCTGCATTTAAAAAATTCAAATTCAAAAGTATTTAGGTACGTTAAAATCTCTGAAAAGCACGTTTTGCAATAAATATTAACAACGTAAATGCTTATTGTACTACCATAGTGGCTACTCCTGACCAACATATTATAATTATTGCCAGAGTAAGCTAGTCTACACTAACAGGTGCTCAATTACTGGCTAAGAATTGATTGAAGTGTTAGTAGGTCTTGAAATAGTATATTTGGAATCAGTCTAACCATATATTACTTCTGTATTAAATTTTTCCGCATCTAAAAAATTCAAGTTTAAAAGTATTTAGGTACATTAAAACGTCTGAAAAACACGTAGGTCTTGAAATAGTATATTTGGAATCTATCTAACCATATATTACTTCTGTATTAAATTTTTCTGTATTTAAAAAATTCAAATTCAAAAGTATTTAGGTACGTTTAAACCTCTGAAAAGCACGTTTTGCATTAAATATTAACAACGTAAATATTTATTGTACTACCATAGTGGCTACTCCTGACCAACATATTATAATTATTGCCAGAGTAAGCTAGTTTACACTAACAGGTGCTCAATTACTGGCTAAGATTTGACTGCTTTGTTAATAGGTCTTGCAATAGTATATTTGGAATCAATCTAACCATATATTACTTCTGTATTTAATTTTTCTGCATTTAAAAAATTCAAATTCAAAAGTATTTAGGTACGTTAAAATCTCTGAAAAGCACGTTTTGCAATAAATGTTAACAACGTAAATGCTTATTGTACTACCATAGTGGCTACTCCTGACCAACATATTATAATTATTGCCAGAGTAAGCTAGTCTACACTAACAGGTGCTCAATTACTGGCTAAGAATTGATTGCAGTGTTAGTAGGTCTTGAAATAGTATATTTGGAATCAATCTAACCATATATTACTTCTGTATTAAATTTTTATGCATCTAAAAAATTCAAGTTTAAAAGTATTTAGGTACATTAAAACGTCTGAAAAACACGTTTTGCAATAAATATTAACTACGTAAGTGATTATTGCACTACTGCAATGGCTAGTGCCGACCAAAATATAATAATTATTGCCAGAGTACGCGCGGCTACATTAACAGGTACTCAATTACAGGCTAAGAATTGACTGCAGTGTTAATAGGTCTTGAAATAGTATATTTGGAATCAATCTAACCATAAATTACTTCTGTATTAAATTTTTCTGCATCTAAAAAATTCAAGTTTTAAAGTATTTAGGTACATTAAAACGTCTGAAAAACACGTTTTGCAATAAATATTAACTACGTAAGTGATTATTGCACTACTACAATGGCTAGTGCCGGCCAAAATATAATAATTATTGCCAGAGTAAGCGCGTCTACATTAACAGGTACTCAATTACTGGCTAAGAATTGACTGCAGTGTTAATAGGTCTTGCAATAGTATATTTGGAATCAATCTAACCATATATTACTTCTGTATTAAATTTTTCTGCATTTAAAAAATTCAAATTCAAAAGTATTTAGGTACGTTAAAATCTGCGAAAAGCACGTTTTGCAATAAATAATAACAACGTAAATGCTTATTGTACTACCATAGTGGCTACTCCTGACCAACATATTATAATTATTGCCAGAGTAAGCTAGTTTACACTAACAGGTGCTCAATTACTGGCTAAGAATTGATTGCAGTGTTAGTAGGTCTTGAAATAGTATATTTGGAATCAATCTAACCATATATTACTTCTGTATTAAATTTTTCAGCATCTAAAAAATTCAAGTTTAAAAGTATTTAGGTACATTAAAACGTCTGAAAAACACGTTTTGCAATAAATATTAACTACGTAAGTGGTCATTGCACTACTATAATGGCTACTGCTAACCAAAATTATATAATTATTGCCAGAGTAAGCTCGTCTACACTAACATGTGCTCAATTACTGGCTAAGAATTGTCTGCAGTGTTAATAGGTCTTGAAATAGTATATTTGGAATCAATCTAACCATATATTACTTCTGTATTTAATTTTTCTGCATTTAAAAAATTCAAATTCAAAAGGATTTAGATACATTAAAACGTCTGAAAAACATGTTTTGCAATAAATATTAACTACGTAAGTGGTTATTGCACTACTATAATGGCTACTGCTGACCAAAATTATATAATTATTGCCAGAGTAAGCTCGTCTACACTAACAGGTGCTCAATTACTGGCTAAGATTTGACTGCTTTGTTAATAGGTCTTGCAATAGTATATTTGGAATCAATCTAACCATATATTACTTCTGTATTAAATTTTTCTGCATTTAAAAAATTCAAATTCAAAAGTATTTAGGTACGTTAAAATCTCTGAAAAGCACGTTTTGCAATAAATATTAACAACGTAAATGCTTATTGCACTACCATAGTGGCTACTCCTGACCAACATATTATAATTATTGCCAGAATAAGCTAGTCTACACTAACAGGGGCTCAATTACTGGCTAAGAATTGATTGCAGTGTTAGTAGCTCTTGAAATAGTATATTTGGAATCAATCTAACCATATATTACTTCTGTATTAAATTTTTCCGCATCTAAAAAATTCAAGTTTAAAAGTATTTAGGTACATTAAAACGTCTGAAAAACACGGTTTGCAATAAATATTAACTACGTAAGTGATTATTGCACTACTGCAATGGCTAGTGCCGACCAAAATATAATAATTATTGCCAGAGTAAGCGCGGTACATTAACAGGTACTCAATTACAGGCTAAGAATAGACTGCAGTGTTAATAGGTCTTGAAATAGTATATTTGGAATCAATCTAACCATATATTACTTCTGTATTAAATTCTTCTGCATCTAAAAAATTCAAGTTTAAAAGTATTTAGGTACATTAAACGTCTGAAAAACACGTTTTGCAATAAATATTAACTACGTAAGTGATTATTGCACTACTACAATGGCTAGTGCCGACCAAAATATAATAATTATTGCCAGAGTAAGCGCGTCTACATTAACAGGTACTCAATTACTGGCTAAGAATTGACTGCAGTGTTAATAGGTCTTGCAATAGTATATTTGGAATCAATCTAACCATATATTACTTCTGTATTAAATTTTTCTGAATTTAAAAAAATCAAATTCAAAAGTATTTAGGTACGTTAAAATCTCTGAAAAGCACGTTTTGCAATAAATATTAACAACGTAAATGCTTATTGTACTACCATAGTGGCTACTCCTGACCAACATATTATAATTACTGCCAGAGTAAGCTAGTCTACACTAACAGGTGCTCAATTACTGGCTAAGAATTGATTGCAGTGTTAGTAGGTCTTGAAATGGTATATTTGGAATCAATCTAACCATATATTACTTCTGTATTAAATTTTTCTGCATCTAACAAATTCAAGTTTAAAAGTATTTAGATACATTAAAACGTCTGAAAAACATGTTTTGCAATAAATATTAACTACGTAAGTGGTTATTGCACTACTATAATGGCTACTGCTGACCAAAATTATATAATTATTGCCAGAGTAAGCTCGTCTACACTAACAGATGCTCAAATACTGGCTAAGATTTGACTGCTTTGTTAATAGGTCTTGCAATAGTATATTTGGAATCAATATAACCATATATTACTTCTGTATTAAATTTTTCTGCATTTAAAAAATTCAAATTTAAAAGTATTTAGGTACGTTAAAATCTCTGAAAAGCACGTTTTGCAATAAATATTAACAACGTAAATGCTTATTGTACAACCATAGTGGCTACTCCTGACCAACATTTTATAATTATTGCCAGAATAAGCTAGTCTACACTAACAGGTGCTCAATTACTGGCTAAGAATTGATTGCAGTGTTAGTAGGTCTTGAAATAGTATATTTGGAATCAATCTAACCATATATTACTTCTGTATTAAATTTTTCCGCATCTAAAACATTCAAGTTTAAAAGTATTTAGGTACATTAAAACGTCTGAAAAACACGTAGGTCTTGAAATAGTATATTTGGAATCTATCTAACCATATATTACGTCTGTATTAAATTTTTCTGCATTTAAAAAATTCAAATTCAAAAGTATTTAGGTACGTTAAAATCTCTGAAAAGTACGTTTTGCAATAAATATTAACAACTTAAATGCTTATTGTACTACCATAGTGGCTACTCCTGACCAACATATTATAATTATTGCCAGAGTAAGCTAGTCTACACTAACAGGTGCTCAATTACTGGCTAAGAATTGATTGCAGTGTTAGTGGGTCTTGAAATAGTATATTTGGAATCAATCTAACCATATATTACTTCTGTATTAAATTTTTCTGCATCTAACAAATTCAAGTTTAAAAGTATTTAGATACATTAAAACGTCTGAAAAACATGTTTTGAAATGAATATTAACTACGTAAGTGGTTATTGCACTACTATAATGGCTACTGCTGACCAAAATTATATAATTATTGCCAGAGTAAGCTCGTCTACACTAACAGGTGCTCAATTACTGGCTAAGATTTGACTGCTTTGTTAATAGGTCTTGCAATAGTATATTTGGAATCAATCTAACCATATATTACTTCTGTATTAAATTTTTCTGCATTTAAAAAATTCAAATTCAAAAGTATTTAGGCACGTTAAAATATCTGAAAAGCAAGTTTTGCAATAAATATTAACAACTTAAATGCTTATTGTACTACCATAGTGGCTACTCCTAACCAACATATTATAATTATCGCCAGAGTAAGCTAGTTTACACTAACAGGTGCTCAATTACTGGCTATGAATTGATTGCAGTGTTAGTAGGTCTTGAAATAGTATATTTGGAATCAATCTAACCATATATTACTTCTGTATTAAATTTTTCCGCATCTAAAAAATTCAAGTTTAAAAGTATTTAGGTACATTAAAACGTCTGAAAAACACGTAGGTCTTGAAAGAGTATATTTGGAATCTATCTAACCATATATTACTTCTGTATTAAATTTTTCTGCATTTAAAAAATTCAAATTCAAAAGTATTTAAGTACGTTAAAATCTCTGAAAAGCACTTTTTGCAATAAATATTAAGAACGTAAATGCTTATTGTACTACCATAGTGGCTACTCCTGACCAACATATTATAATTATTGCCAGAGTAAGCTAGTTTACACTAACAGGGGCTCACTTACTGTCTAAGAATTGATTGCAGTGTTAGTAGGTCTTGAAATAGTATATTTGGAATCAATCTAACCATATATTACTTCTGTATTAAATTTTTCTGCATCTAAAAAATTTAAGTTTAAAAGTATTTAGGTACATTAAAACGTCTGAAAAACACGTTTTGCAATAAATATTAACTACGTAAGTGATTATTGAACTACTACAATGGCTAGTGCCGACCAAAATATAATAATTATTGCCAGAGTAAGCGCGTCTACATTAACAGGTACTCAATTACAGGTTAAGAATTGACTGCAGTGTTAATAGGTCTTGAAATAGTATATTTGGAATCAATCTAACCATATATTACTGCTGTATTAAATCTTTCTGCATCTAAAAAATTCAAGTTTAAAAGTATTTAGGTACATTAAAACGTCTGAAAAACACGTTTTGCAATAAATATTAACTACGTAAGTGTTTATTGGACTACTATAATGGCTACTGCTGACCAAAATTATATAATTATTGCCAAAGTAAGCTCATCTACACTAACAGGTACTCAATTACTGGCTAAGATTTGACTGCTTTGTTAATAGGTCTTGCAATAGTATATTTGGAATCAATCTAACCATATATTACTTCTGTATTAATTTTGTCTGCATTTAAAAAATTCAAGTTTAAAAGTATTTAGTACGTTAAAATCCTTGAAAAGCAAGTTTTGCAATAAATATTAACAACGTAAATGCTTATTGTACTACCATAGTGGCTACTCCTGACCAACATATTATAATTATTGCCAGAGTAAGCATGTCTAGACTAACAGGTGGTCAATTACTGGCTAAGAATTGATTGCAGTGTTAGTAGGTCTTGAAATAGTATATTTGGAATCAAAGTAACCATATATTACTTCTGTATTAAATTTTTCCGCATTTAAAAAATTCAAATTCAAAAGTATTTAGGTACGTCAAATCTCTGAAAAGCACGTTTTGCAATAAATATTAACAACGTAAATGCTTATTGTACTACCATAGTGGCTACTAATGACCAACATATTATAATTATTGCCAGAGTAAGCTAGTCTACACTAACAGGTGCTCATTACTGGCTAAGAATTGATTGCAGTGTTAGTAGGTCTTGAAATAGTATATTTGGAATCAATCTAACCATATATTACTTCTGTAGTAAAATTTTCTGCATCAAAAAAATTCAAGTTTAAAAGTATTTAGGTACGTCAAATCTCTGAAAAGCACGTTTTGCAATAAATATTAACAACGTAAATGCTTATTGTACTACCATAGTGGCTACTAATGACCAACATATTATAATTATTGCCAGAGTAAGCTAGTCTACACTAACAGGTGCTCAATTACTGGCTAGGAATTGATTGCAGTGTTAATAGGTCTTGCAATAGAAAATTTGGAATCAATCTAACCATATATTACTTCTGTATTAAATTTTCTGCATTTAAAAAATTCAAATTCAAAAGTATTTGGGTACGTTAAAATCTCTGAAAAGCACGTTTTGCAATAAATATTAACAACGTGAATGCTTATTGTACTACCATAGTGGCCACTCCTGACCAACATATTATAATTATTGCCAGAGTAAGCTAGTCTACACTAACAGGTGGTCAATTACTGGCTAAGAATTGATTGCAGTGTTAGTAGGTCTTGAAATAGTATATTTGGAATCTATCTAACCATATATTACTTCTGTATTAAATTTTTCTGCATCTAAAAAATTCAAGTTTAAAAATATTTAGGTACATTAAAACGTCTGAAAAACACGTTTTGCAATAAATATTAACTACGTAAGTGAGTATTGCACTACTATAATGGCTAGTGCCGACCAAAATATAATAACTATTGCCAGAGTAAGCGCGTCTACATTAACAGGTGCTCAATTACTGGCTAAGAATTGACTGCAGTGTTAATAGGTCTTGCAATAGTATATTTGGAATCTATCTAACCATATATTACTTCTGTATTAAATTTTTCTGCATTTAAAAAATTTAAATTCAAAAGTATTTAGGTACGAAAAAATCTCTGAAAGGCACGTTTTGCAATAAATATTAACAACGTAAATGCTTATTGTACTACCATAGTGGCTACTACTGACCAACATATTATAATTATTGCCAGAGTAAGTTAGTCTACACTAACAGGTGCTCAATTACTGGCTAAGAATTGATTGCAGTGTTAAGAGGTCTTGATATAGTATATTTGGAATCAGTCTAACCATATATTACTTCTGTATTACATTTTTCTGCATTTAAAAAATTCAAATTCAAAGTATTTAGGTACGTTAAAATCTCTGAAAAGCACGTTTTTCAATAAATATTAACAACGTAAATGCTTATTGTACTACCATAGTGGCTACTCCTGACCAACATATTATAATTATTGCCAGAGTAAGCTAGTCTACACTAACAGGTGCTCAATTACTGGCTAAGAATTGATTGCAGTGTTAGTAGGTCGAGAAATAGTATATTTGGAATCTATCTAACCATATATTACTTCTGTATTAAAGTTTTCCGCATCTAAAAAATTCAAGTTTAAAAGTATTTAGGTACATTAAAACGTCTGAAAAACACGTTTTGCAATAAATATTAACTACGTAAGTAATTATTGCACTACTATAATGGCTACTGCTGACCAAAATTATATAATTATTGCCAGAGTAAGCTCGTCTACACTAACAGGTACTCAATTACTGGCTAAGATTTGACTGCTTTGTTAATAGGTCTTGCAATAGTATATTTGGAATCAATCTAACCATATATTACGTCTGTATTGAATTTTTCTGCATTTAAAAAATTCATATTCAAAAGTATTTAGGTACGTTAAAATCTCTGAAAAGCACGTTTTGCAATAAATATTAACAACGTAAATGCTTATTGTACTACCATAGTGGCTACTCCTGACCAACATATTATAATTATTGCCAGAGAAAGCTAGTCTACACTAACAGGTGCTCAATTTCTGGCTAAGAATCTAACCATATATTACTTCTGCATAAAATTTTCTGCATCTAAAAAATTCAAGTTTAAAAGTATATAGATTCGTTAAAACCTCTGAAAAGCACGTTTTGCAATAAATATTAACAACTCAAATGCTTATTGTACCTATACTACCATAGTGGCTACTACTGACCAGCATATTATAATTATTGCCAGAGAAAGCTAGTCTACACTAACAGGTGCTCAATTTCTGGCTAAGAATTGACCGCATTGTTTATACGTTTTGCAATAGTATATTTGGATTCAATCTAACCATATATTACTTCTGCATAAAATTTTCTGCATCTAAAAAATGCAAGTGCAGAAGTATAGCATTTAGGTACATTAAAACGTCTGAAAAACACATTTTGCAATAAACAATAACTACGTAAGTAATTATTGCACTACTATAATGGATAGTGCCGACCAAAATATAATAATTATTGCCAGAGTAAGCTAGTCTACACTAAAAGGTGCTCAATTACTGGCTAAGAATTGATTGCAGTGTTAAGAGGTCTTGATATAGTATATTTGGAATCAGTCTAACCATATACTACTTCTGTATTAAATTTTTCTGCATCTAAAAAATTCAAGTTTAAAAGTATATAGGTTCGTTAAAACCTCTGAAAAGCACGTTTTGCAATAAATATTAACAACTCAAATGATTATTGTACCTATACTACCATAGTGGCTACTACTGACCAGCATATAATAATTATTGCCAGAGAAAGCTAGTCTACACTAACAGGTGCTCAATTTCTGGCTAAGAATTGACCGCAGTGTTAATACGTTTTGCAATAGTATATTTGGATTCAATCTAACCATATATTACTTCTGCATAAAATTTTCTGCATCTAAAAAATTCAAGTGCAGAAGTATAGCATTTAGGTTCATTAAAACGTCTGAAAAACACGTTTTGCAATAAACATTAACTATGTAAGTGATTATTGCACTACTATAATGGCTAGTGCCGACCAAAATATAATAATTATTGCCAGAGTAAGCTAGTCTACACTAACAGGTGCTCAATTACTGGCTAAGAATTGATTGCAGTGTTAGTAGGTCTTGAAATAGTATATTTGGAATCAGTCTAACCATATATTACTTCTGTATTAAATTTTTCTGCATCTGAAAAATTCAAGTTTAAAAGTATATAGGTTCGTTAAAACCTCTGAAAAGCACGTTTTGCAATAAATATTAACAACTCAAATGATTATTGTACCTATACTACCATAGTGGCTACTACTGACCAGCATATAATAATTATTGCCAGAGAAAGCTAGTCTACACTAACAGGTCCTCAATTTCTGGCTAAGAATTGACCGCAGTGTTAATACGTTTTGCAATAGTATATTTGGATTCAATCTAACCATATATTACTTCTGCATAAAATTTTCTGCCTCTAAAAAATTCAAGTGCAGAAGTATAGCATTTAGGTTCATTAAAACGTCTGAAAAACACGTTTTGCAATAAACATTAACTACGTAAGAGATTATTGCACTACTATAATGGCTAGTGCCGACCAAAATATAATAATTATTGCCAGAGTAAGCTAGTCTACACTAACAGGTGCTCAATTTCTGGCTAAGAATTGACCGCAGTGTTAATACGTTTTGCAATAGTATATTTGGATTCAATCTAACCATATATTACTTCTGCATAAAATTTTCTGCCTCTAAAAAATTCAAGTGCAGAAGTATAGCATTTAGGTTCATTAAAACGTCTGAAAAACACGTTTTGCAATAAACATTAACTACGTAAGTGATTATTGCACTACTATAATGGCTAATGCCGACCAAAATATAATAATTATTGCCAGAGTAAGCTAGTCTACACTAACAGGTGCTCAATTACTGGCTAAGAATTGATTGCAGTGTTAGTAGGTCTTGAAATAGTATATTTGGAATCAGTCTAAACATATATTACTTCTGTATTAAATTTTTCTGCATCTGAAAAATTCAAGTTTAAAAGTATTTAGGTACATTAAAACGTCTGAAAAACACGTAGTTCTTGAAATAGTATATTTGGAAACTATCTAACCATATATTACTTCTGTATTAAATTTTTCTGCATTTAAAAAATTCAAATTCAAAAGTATTTAGGTACGTTAAAATCTCTGAAAAGCACGTTTTGCAATAAATATTAACAACGTAAATGCTTATTGTACTACCATAGTGGCTACTCCTGACCAACATATTATAATTATTGCCAGAGTAAGCTAGTCTACACTAACAGGTGCTCAATTACTGGCTAAGAATTGATTGCAGTGTTAGTAGGTCTTGAAATAGTATATTTGGAATCAATTTAACCATATATTACTTCTGTATTAAATTTTTCTGCATCTAACAAATTCAAGTTTAAAAGTATTTAGATACATTAAAACGTCTGAAAAACATGTTTTGAAATAAATATTAACTACGTAAGTGGTTATTGCACTACTATAATGGCTACTGCTGACCAAATTTATATAATTATTGCCAGAGTAAGCGCGTCTACACTAACAGGTGCTCAATTACTGGCTAAGATTTGACTGCTTTGTTAATAGGTCTTGCAATAGTATATTTGGAATCAATCTAACCATATATTAGTTCTGTATTAAATTTTTCTGCATTTAAAAAATTCAAATTTAAAAGTATTTAGGTACGTTAAAATCTCTGAAAAGCACGTTTTGCAATAAATATTAACAACGTAAATGCTTATTGTACTACCATAGTGGCTACTCCTGACCAACATATTATAATTATTGCCAGAATAAGCTAGTCTACACTAACAGGTGCTCAATTACTGGCTATGAATTGATTGCAGTGTTAGTAGGTCTTGAAATAGTATATTTATAATCAATCTAACCATATATTACTTCTGTATTAAATTTTTCCGCATCTAAAAAATTCAAGTTTAAAAGTATTTAGGTACATTAAAACGTCTGAAAAACACGTAGGTCTTGAAATAGTATATTTGGAAACTATCTAACCATATATTACTTCAGTATTAAATTTTCTGCATTTAAAAAATTCAAATTCAAAAGTATTTAGGTACGTTAAAATCTCTGAAAAGCACGTTTTGCAATAAATATTAACAACGTAAATGCTTATTGTACTACCATAGTGGCTACTCCTGACCAACATATTATAATTATTGCCAGAGTAAGCTAGTCTACACTAACAGGTGCTCAATTACTGGCTAAGAATTGATTGCAGTGTTAGTAGGTCTTGAAATGGTATATTTGGAATCAATCTAACCATATATTACTTCTGTATCAAATTTTTCCGCATTTAAAAAATTCAAATTTAAAAGTATTTAGGTACGTTAAAATCTCTGAAAAGCATGTTTTGCAATAAATATTAACAACGTAAATGCTTATTGTACTACCATAGTGGCTACTCCTGACCAACATATTATAATTATTGCCAGAGTAAGCTAGTCTACACTAACAGGTGCTCAATTACTGGCTAAGAATTGATTGCAGTGTTAGTAGGTCTTGAAATTGTATATTTGGAATCAATCTAACCATATATTACTTCTGTATTAAATTTTTCTGCATCTAACAAATTCAAGTTTAAAAGTATTTAGATATATTAAAACGTCTGAAAAACATGTTTTGTAATAAATATTAACTACGTAAGTGGTTATTGCACTACTATAATGGCTACTGCTGACCAAAATTATATAATTATTGCCAGAGTAAGCTCGTCTACACTAACAGGTGCTCAAATACTGGCTAAGATTAGACTGCTTTGTTAATAGGTCTTGCAATAGTATATTTGGAATCAATCTAACCATATATTACTTCTGTATTAAATTTTTCTGCATCTAACAAATTCAAGTTTAAAAGTATTTAGATACATTAAAACGTCTGAAAAACATGTTTTGCAATAAATATTAACTACGTAAGTGGTTATTGCACTACTATAATGGCTACTGCTGACCAAAATTATATAATTATTGCCAGAGTAAGCTCGTCTACACTAACAGGTGCTCAAATACTGGCTAAGATTTGACTGCTTTGTTAATAGGTCTTGCAATAGTATATTTGGGATCAATCTAACCATGTATTACTTCTGTATTAAATTTTTCTGCATCTAAAAAATTTAAGTTTAAAAGTATTTAGGTACATTAAAACGTCTGAAAAACACGTTTTGCAATAAATATTAACTACGTAAGTAATTATTGCACTACTATAATGGCTACTGCTGACCAAAATTATATAATTATTGCCAGAGTAAGCTAGTCTACACTAACAGGTGGTCAATTACTGGCTAAGAATTGATTGCAGTGTTAGTAGGTCTTGCAATAGTATATTTGGAATCAATCTAACCATATATTAGTTCTGTATTAAATTTTTCTGCATTTAAAAAATTCAAATTTAAAAGTATTTAGGTACGTTAAAATCTCTGAAAAGCACGTTTTGCAATAAATATTAACAACGTAAATGCTTATTGTACTACCATAGTGGCTACTCCTGACCAACATATTATAATTATTGCCAGAATAAGCTAGTCTACACTAACAGGTGCTCAATTACTGGCTATGAATTGATTGCAGTGTTAGTAGGTCTTGAAATAGTATATTTATAATCAATCTTAACCATATATTACTTCTGTATTAAATTTTTCCGCATCTAAAAAATTCAAGTTTAAAAGTATTTAGGTACATTAAAACGTCTGAAAAACACGTAGGTCTTGAAATAGTATATTTGGAAACTATCTAACCATATATTACTTCAGTATTAAATTTTTCTGCATTTAAAAAATTCAAATTCAAAAGTATTTAGGTACGTTAAAATCTCTGAAAAGCACGTTTTGCAATAAATATTAACAACGTAAATGCTTATTGTACTACCATAGTGGCTACTCCTGACCAACATATTATAATTATTGCCAGAGTAAGCTAGTCTACACTAACAGGTGCTCAATTACTGGCTAAGAATTGATTGCAGTGTTAGTAGGTCTTGAAATGGTATATTTGGAATCAATCTAACCATATATTACTTCTGTATCAAATTTTTCCGCATTTAAAAAATTCAAATTTAAAAGTATTTAGGTACGTTAAAATCTCTGAAAAGCATGTTTTGCAATAAATATTAACAACGTAAATGCTTATTGTACTACCATAGTGGCTACTCCTGACCAACATATTATAATTATTGCCAGAGTAAGCTAGTCTACACTAACAGGTGCTCAATTACT